>CAJJDM010000027.1:0-178960 GCA_905182975.1 Paramecium primaurelia
AAAACAGGATATTAAAAAGCCTAATTAGATGGTCATAGTAATTGGGTCTACTCAGTCTGTTTCTCTCCTGATGGAAATACATTAGCTTCTGGTAGTTGGGACTAATCTATCCGTCTATGGGATGTAAAGACAGGATAAGAAATTAAATCCTCTGATAAAAACTACAAAGATATTCTTGCATAATTTAAGATTCCACTCTAATAAAATAGTGCAATATAAGAAGGTAATATTAATTATTTTTGATATTTTAGCATCCAATTACATCACTACACTCCTAATATCTTAATCCGCTATATTCTAAGCTAAAGGAGCACTTGTTCTCAAAGGAGAATTCATTAATCATCAAGGAATTGATTTGAGACCTTTATTGAAATCCAAAGGTAGTTGTATTTTAGAAAACCAATTAGACTGCAATAAAAAATGAAAATGATTTAATAAGTCATCATAATTTATATCCATATCAACTCTATCAAAATTTTGTTCATCATTATTTTTTATCTCTTTAAATAGTCAAGTTAACTTTTTCTACTCAATGCATTTTCATCATTTCTTAATATTCTCTATTAAGAAAATAGTAAAATTGTAATCATGTCCTATTATTAATTATAAATTTTTAAAATTATTAATTTGTAAATACTAAATTTGTTATTATTAAGTATTAAATGGGTATTTTTTCAAAAATAAATATTTGAGTTACCAAATTAATTGGAATTTCAATTTCAATTTCAATTTCCTATCATTTTTTTCTATAAATGTTGTTAACAATTCCAATTCAGTTAAATCAAAAGAAAAAGCTAGCCATTTCAATTCTTCCTCTACATATTCAAAAATTATTTTATATCTTTAAGATGTGATCAATACAATAGAGTGTGACTTCTTTATAATCTTGTCCTAGTCTATGTCCAACTTTAAGACAATTCATAATCGATTCCTCTTTTTAAAAGGTTTAAATTCTTTGTATGTTAAATTGGAATATAAAATTTTTTGATTCAGGTGAAAAAAATACTGCTTTTTACTTCTTCTAATTAACCTGTGAACGATTTCTATTATACATAATCTTATTTAATGAATTTACTTCAAAGTATCTTGGTTTGTTGCAAATTAAAAGATACTATAAATATCTTCTGCAAAATGTTCATTTAGATATTTATGTATTGTTCCAACTTGAAACATTGGTATCATGAATAGATTCTCTTGTTAACAATTCGTTTATTGTTAATCGTCTAGGTTCTGACATTGATGTAAATGGAAGTGTTGATCTACTTGATACTGAATATTTTTTATAGTATTATATAGTCTATTTACTTACATTAAGGATGTAAATTACTTATCTTGTTTTTGTTTAGCTAATGATGTCATAATAAGGATATGACATCAATATTTTAAAAGTATAATTTAAGTCAACTCCAAATATACTGGAAAGTTCTGGAGTGTCTATTATGTTAAGTAGTTAAATTCTTTCTTGGTTGCTGATGTAAGGTGAATATTAACCATGAAAAATGATAAATTTTTTAAATTTATTTTTTCAATTAGTTCCTTCTAAATTTCCAATTGATATTCTCTCTCACTAATGATATTCTTCTTAAATAGTGAAAGAGTGAGTCATATTTTAAATTTATTGCAGTTCCTTATCAGACGCAACTTACTTTCCGTTCCCTTTATGTATAAGTTCCACATAAGGAACTTTATTTGTAAACCAAATGTATTTAGAAGTATTGAAAAAAAATTATTAAAAATGGCCATACTGCAATTAAATTTTTTAATATTTTGGTAGTTATATGATAGATTCCATATTTAGAAACTTAATTGTTCTAATTTTTATTTTTCCATCTATTCAACTTAAAAATTGACAAATATAACTGTTTCCATAATAAATATACTAAAATAAGTGTGGTATTGTACTTCTAATATATAGATGAGATCTCCTCTTGCGTTCTCCAACTAGATTACAAATGGATCTATCTTTGGGTCAAAGATACTTATTATTTTAAATGAATTCATTGGTATGACGAAAAATGAAATTGTGAAATAAATATATTAATTTTAATGGAAGATTTAAGAAAAATTTTTATTTTACATAGAAAGACTAATCATCAGCATCCTCCAATTTAATAACTAATATTGAGTTTTTTCAAAATATACATATATACCTATTAAATATATAAAGAGATATTGGAAATCGATAATGGAGTCCTTTTTTGTTGTAAATCCTTTTTTCAGGGTTATTAGGATTTACATTAAGAATTCTACTTGGGAGGGCTAATAAAAACATAATTTCTCCAGCTTAAAGACTTTATTTTACTTTATTATTCTATATTACTAATCACTATCAATCGTATTATACGCATTAGAAAAATTAATAAATATTACTACTTTTCTTTCTTGTTTTTATATTTACTTAAGTTCAATAACCATTTACATTGTAAATTTTCGCTTTCAAAATTTCATTCTAGAGGAAATTTGCTAGTTGTTCATTAGAACTGAGTTCTATTAATTAAAAGGTGGACTCTAGAATTAAAATAGATAGAAATTTTATGATCATTATAATAAAATTCATTTAGCAATTTTTTATTTTGAATAACTTTTAAATCTTATTTACATAAACATTAATAATCATTAAATCTGCAATTTAGTTTAACGCTTTTGTTTAAATAAATTTGATATATCTAGAGAGTTATAATCTCTATGTATACCAGTAATTATATCACCAGAATGGGTAAGGATTCCTTATTTCTTTTAAGCATAAAATGTAAGCATTTTTGAAACATTGAGTTTCAGTTATTAACTAACTTATATTCCACTTTTTTATATTAATTTAATTTTCTTATGCGTGTTATTTGTGAAGGAGTAAATGTTTTTGTTCCTTCCAATAATTTTATCTCTCTCCTTTTAAATTTCTTTCTTTTTACTTTTGTTATCATTTATTTTCACCTAAAGACATCTTTTATGTTTGATTAATAGGATTAATACTAATTGTATGGTCCTTTTTTTAATTTTTATAAAAGAATTACTCTTCAAATTGTTCCTATTGTTCCTTGCTGGAATCTGAGTTAATTTCATTTTAGAAATTTTATTCGTTTTAATTTTTAAATTATCTGAATATTTGTGCCGAAATAATCAAAAATTTTAATTAAGCATTCAGGATTCATTATTTTTATCACCTCTAAAGGTGAATTCTCTATTTTATAGATTTTAATAAACTTTTTATACATATCTGTTATTATAAATCGATTTGTTTATTGTATTTTCCTTTTTCCAGTAATTTCATACTCTTGTATAATTAATTGTTCTTTTAAAGTGATATTTAGCTTTGATTATCTCATCTATAAGTTCTTTTTCCTAAAGATTAAACATATAAATAGATATCTCTAGGTTCTTATAAAATTCTCTATTTTTCCCAATACAACTAATCCATTTCCTTTTAAATTATGCCCTCATTTCTCAAAAACTTTATATTGAATGGTGTTTTAATCTAAACAATCCAAAGTGCCTAAATGAGTTAATCGTTTTTATTTTGTTATTAATGAGTGAATTATTGAATTCAAATTCATGTATGAATTTATTTATATAATTATTAATATTTGAGTATTAAGTGATTATTTCATTTTTTTGTGTCATTAATGAAGATAATAATTTTCTAAATATTAGCAATAAGATTTAGAATACTAAAAATGTAGGTTGATCACTGTTTTTACCACCAAATTATCCATAATTAAACCAAAATGAAAAGTTTGACTCTACAATCCCTCATCACATTATAAATTAAAAATAACCGAAAAATAATCGAATTTTGATTGATAAGTTTTAAATGTACAATATTATGAACCTGGCAAGAAACCACATTTTTATCCATCAAGAAGATCTCCTATTAAGTTTATTTTTCAGATTAGGCATAAATCTTCATCTTTAACATCAAAATAGAAATTCTTTTAAGCTTTTTTAGACAAACATAGCCAACTCTTGTTCTTAAAACAAAATTAAAAACTTTAGATATATAAAAAGGGTAATAATTCCAGGTCCCAGAATAATTAAACATAAATTAATCTAAATGTTTCAATTAAAATTATTAAGATTTCCTTGTAAATTTCTAACTATTCCAGATTTCCCAAACCAATAGATATATTTGATCAAGTAACAAAACGAGATATAAAAAAAGAAAAAATCATTAAACAATGTTCTTTACTCTGATCATAATTGACCGAAAATATAATGAGTTATTTGTACAATTATTTTTTATATTAATTGAATTTTCGTTCAATTAAGTCTTTTTTTTCAATTTCGCCATTACAGTGAAATTTATCTCCTTTGACTATTCGAATTTATTTAAATAAAAAAATCTCATTGAGCAAATTATATATATAGATTCAAGTTTCTTATCAAATTCAAAACAAATATGATATTTAATTTCTGAATTGTTATTTAATGATAAAGACTAGTTATATTAAAAGATTTTGCAATTAAATGAATTTGTAAATTTTTTAATTATATAAATTATATTATTATTCATTAAATGGGGCTCATCTTAATTCTTAAAGACTGAAATTTTTTAGATTTGGCAATTTTAGTTTATCATTGAAAAACTTATTGTTATTCTTTCTATATAAATTATTCATAATGACCAATAAATCATGTGATTATTTATTATATGCAATCATCCACATATCACATTTATTACATTAATATACATTCCAATCACTATACAATGAATTATTAACTAAATTATGATTCGATCCCATAGAAGATAACAAAATTTATATCTTGCTTTCTTATCTAATCGACCCTTTATTAAAAGGACCTATAAGAAAAGCATCAAAATCAATTTATCCCCACTTAATGAATTCCCATGATATTTTATATCGTTTCTAAAATAAAAATTTATATTACTCTCAAAAATTTCAAATAATGTGAACATCCTTTAGTCATTCCTGCCCCTCCATTACATAACATATTTCCATGACAATGACATTATTAAATCTACGTTCGTTTTTCATCATTGAAATCTCTTTTTAGAATGAATGATACACAACCACAGATGCATTGTAATCGAGGATAAGTTAATAAATGTTGGGTTAATTGATTGGAATAAATCGATAATTTATTTAAAATAGGTAGATTTGAAACATTAAAAAATAGTAGTTAGTTGTTAAAGATGTTGTGAACTTCGTAAGCATTTAACCTAAAAAAATAACATAATGTCAAAAGCAAGGCTTCTCTCAAATAAGATGAGTGATTTTCCACAATTATAAGTTTGCCCTTGTGAAGAAGAATCAATCTTAAGTAATCGAGCATGTGAGGGACAAGTTAAGCAGCCTTGACATAATTTGGTAATTAAGCAATATTTTCTAGAGAGAAGATAATATATTGAAATTTGTTAATATCCTATGCTTTTAATTACTAAGTGTCAGAAATCACATTTGTGATTCCTACTTCAATCAGCCTAATTTATATGAAATTTTTTCATACTTTTCTTAATTTTGTTTGAAATAGTTTTGATCGCAAATGAAAATTTCTTAAGTAACTTTAAAAAAGGATAAATGAATAGGTTAAGCTTATTCTATGGCAACTTATTTGTCATTGTAATAAACCAGTTTATGATAATCTTCAAGCAATATTTCAAATGATTTTGTGTTAAGTAAAGTTTATTGAGTTATTTTTTATTAATTATTAGTTACTAACAATGCATGAACATGTTCAAATCTTTTCAAAACACTTTCTATATTAGGTCTATGCTTCTAATCTCTAACAAGGACATATTTCAAGAAATCAATGATATAAACATTATTTCCGAGAAGCTAATATATTAACCCGAAAATACTTTTTATTTATCTTCAGGAATTAATTATTCAGTTGGTTATGTGACTTGTAGATAAAATTAAGCCCATTCTTTTTAAAAAAATAATAATTCCCCTGTCAATATTTCAAATAATAAGCAACCAAGAGACCATACATCAGAAGATCTAGTTGTTCCTACTTTTTTTCTCCTATCATATGTATCTTATTCTTTTTTTGAATTTATAGTCAAGGTTAGCATTTCGGGTGACTTTATATATTCTGTACCCCTATTTCTAACACAGTATTCATCTTCTTCATTAATAAATATGCTAGATTCTCCAAAATCAGTAAGAACAACGTGCATACCATCTAGCAAAATGTTATCAGCTTTTATGTCATAATGTGTAACATTATGATTGTGCAACATTTATACAGCCTATAAAACCTCCTTATACAAACTCAAATAGACACCTAAATTATCCTAAAAGAATCCTTTCTGTTATTATCGCCATTCTTTTAATGATAATGGATATTTCTTCATTACGATTATATAGTCACTTGAAGTTACACCATAATCATAGAGAGTGGCAACTTGAGGGGTCAATCTGAAATTTTCCATACATGCTATTTCTGTAAATAGTCCATGAAGCACACATCTCTTAAATAAATTAAATTGAATTATTACTTCATAAATGCTTTTTGGTGTTCCCATTTATTTTATGGCTACAAAATCGGGTTCTTGCAAATTGGTTTTGCATTGATAGATAACTCCGTAAGCACCTGATGCAATTTTCTACCAATCAGTATATTATGTTATATCAAAAAGTGAAATACACAATAATTTTAACAATCTTATAATCTTAATATTTGTGATTTTTTATAAAACTAATTTTATTACTTTTTAATTTTAAGGATGATTAAGATGATAATGCAATAAATATAAAATGTTTGGTTTTCCATTAATTATTGGATACTAAGAGCAATACAAATCGTCTAATGTTCCTCGAATTGGTTTTATTAATAAGCAAATTAATAAAGATAAACAATTAGCGTGTAATTCTTCATCTGAATATATTTTTCTTAACTTTCTTTCACTAAAATAGAATAACTCATCTTTTGGTTAGTTTGAAAAATTTAATTTCAATTATTGCTATTGCTCTTTCTCTTGTTAGGAATTTGGTAAATTTAATTTAGGGACTGCTTATTTCTTATCACTACTATTTGGGTTTATATTCTTTTGTAATAACATTCTTCTTTAACTTTCTGTTAATTAAGCTTGAATACATATTTCTGATTTAAATGGCATTGAATTACCTCTTTTATGATTGTATAAAACGTCATCAGGGCAGACTTTTTGTAATACAGTTAAATTCTACTATTGCTTCGCTGATGTATTAAATTATGGACTATGGCTATAAGATTAACTTGAAATATTAATCTATTTCAGTTTCCCTTCCAAATCCAAGGTTGGCACTAAAACCTTTTTTAATAAAATTTAACTATTTTTTTTAGCCTGCTTTTTGTCCTCTTCTTGTATTTCTTCTAGTTACTATTTATGGATAGATTATAAATTTAACTTTACATTAGGCCTATCACTAATTTTGGAACTCAATCTCTCATTATTACTGGATGAATCAACTTAATTATTTTACTATTTAATTAAGAAATCAATATTAATTTACTTCCTGTTGTAATAGCGAGGAGTTATTTAATGGTTTTTCTCTTATTTAAGTAATGTCAAACTCTAAATCTATTTCTTAAGTGAGAAACTCAACTATTCTATATTAATAAAACTTTCTTGAAATATCTTCACTCCTATTTTGGGCTATGCAAAACAAACACTTAATGTAAAGGTTCATAAAAATTTGGCTTAATTATTTTGATTATTTTTCATCCTGTTTTTAACTAGGTTGCTATTTCTAATTAACTTCTTAAATTTTCAAATTTATTTCCTTCATGTCATTCAAATTACTTTAAGAATACAATTTTATAAAGTTGACATAGCAATATCTAATCATAAAAGTTGACAATTCTTCATTTGGATATTAAAACGATAATCCTATAACTTCAAATGCTTTTTTGTAAACCTAAACCCTTATCACTTAAGGTTTCTGTAATAAATAAGTATGCTGCTCAACGAATTTTTGGAGAACTTTCAACACCTAACTTAAAAATCCTTAAAATAATCTCACCTGTTATTTATATTCTTTGTCATGTTTCTAAAATAGCAATAGTATAGATTCATAAAATAATAATATTCTCATTGCATGTATTTCAAAACCCTCTTCCTTATTTGAGTTTAATTCTTAAAATATATAACTACTAAAATTCTTGATCATCTCCAAAAAGATTTCATTTACATACACATTTAGTAGGAATTTTATGGAAGAATCATTTATTGCTCTCAATAACAATCTTGATATAATACTGATGTATGTTGAGATAATTTAAGGGTACTTTTGAATGAATGGTTTTTAAGATTTAAATTTCAATGTAGAATACTATTATTGTTATTATTATTATTAGTGCTATTAGGATGAAAAATTTAATTAAGATGGTTAAAATTATTATTGTTATTAAAATAATTGAGTTTGAAGTTAATTTGATTTTTAATCTGGAGATGTATCAAATATGTTGATTGGTTTGAACATATTGGTTATAGTTTAAGAATAATGTTTGGCTGATTTGGATATGTATTGTGATTGATTAGGGGTTCGAGATGAAGATTGTTGGCAATTAATGATGTCAATTATTTATCTCTTTATCATAACTAAGATCTCAATCATGTAGTCTAAGAATTAAGGCAACAAAATTCTGTTGTGAGTATAACTCAAATATTTCTCAAGAATTGCTAATAAATCATATTCCAACTCATAAAAAGCATTTTTATTCATATCCATAGTACTAAGAATAAAATTGAATCGGTATTAAATATGCTTTAAAAAGGAGAATTAGGTTGTATTTGAATGTCGATAATTACAAACCACTTTTTCTAATTCATTTTTCACTGGAATCATCATTTCTGGAATATTTGCAACTGTGTGGGGAGACTTTTTATATATTTTAATTATCATACTTCTATACTTCTTTCTGATTCATCATTTTCAAAAGACTATTCTTTATATGAATCTTATTACAATTTAATATGTTATTGATCACAATTGAACAAATCTAAAATTAAAAAATATACCTTCTATTCACTTATTAATCCATTGTCTTGTTTGATTTTGCTTTAATCACATAATTATTTTTTTTGGTAGATCTCAGTGTCAAAATCTTGGTATATTTATTTTGATGATATTTTATTTTTCTAAAAGGAGCTCGAACATAAATAATTTAAAATTGTTGAGTATGGGCATAATTCGTATTGAATTTTCTTAATATCCTTCAGAAGGAAATAAAGAATATTTCCCCAAAGTCTACAAATCTTACTTTTTTAAGTTTTGTTTTATTCATATTCCAAAGATTCAGCAAGGGTATCCTCTCCTTCTTTTTAAATATTTGGCCATGTGTTAATTCCCAATCTTTTTAATGACTCCAACTGTTGTCTTCTTTGTTTCAATAATAAATACGATAGATCTTGTGTCAAACAATAGCTACCTAATAATTATGCCAAATTTTATAATCTAAAATAAATATTTGATATCTTACTTTTCTTTTGCATTTAATTTACTAGACTAATCCTCTTCGATATGAATAGCTTAAGAACCACTTGTAAATTTAATTGCAGAATCAATCGAATGTGAGAATCTATTAGAACATGTCGAATATGATTTAAAAGGATCAGCTCTTCTTGTTGATCTTGTCATCACACCTATTATTTCTAAACTATTTTGTGGTAATTTTAAAGGAGGTATTTTGAAATTCTTGTTTTATTATCTTGAAGGTTCTACTTAAAAAGAATTTTCTTAAATTGATTATCTTGGTTAAATGTTATTTTCTTTTGAATAAACTGTTGGATAATGTGTCAATAAAAATTTAGTAAAATTCATATGAAAGTCTCCTGTGGTACTGAGTTTGGATAATTTCATATATATCGAGTTTGGAGTTGTTAGAGCATTTTCAAATTTTTCAATAATTTCTGTTAAATAACTATATTATATTTTATTTATTACCCATCCTCATAGATTTATTATTTTAACCCAGAATTCTACAAGCATTTATAAAACAACATTAAAACATTTATACAAGAATGTTCATCTAGATGATCCAAAATCGAATTAATAATTGTTCTATTTTCCATTTAACCAAAAATGTCATAAATCTTTTCAGAACATTGTTAAAATAAGTTTTTAGGCTTCTGTGTAAGACTTTCCATATATTCACTCAATTTGATTTTTGTATTTTATATTGGTGGAAATTAGATCTCGCTGCTATGACATAATAATTATATTAGCTTCTTAGCAACTTAACAATCTCTTAGATTTAAATTTTGCAATAACTAAGGAGTCTCTGGAGTAAAATGATGCTGATTAAATATATTCATTCTTTTATATTAATAATTAATTTCAATAGAAAAATTAAATCATTTCACTCAATTTTCTAACTATTGCTTGTATTATAAAAAGCCTTGAAATATAATTAAATATTACTTATTCCTCCTTTCGGCTATAATTAAGTCAAAGTGAATGCATCTTAAGAAATTGTTGGAATAGAATCTGATGAGAGAATATCCAAAGCCTTAATCTTCATAAAATCACAGAAATTAGTTCCACCTTAGAGTTTTTCTTTTTCTAAAGGAGATTGTTGAATCAATTATTCATTAAAAGTTACAGTTTTCTTTTTAACTATTTCTAATTAGTTCTCATTTTATTTATCACTAAAAATAACAAAATCACTAATGTGTTCACATTCATTTACTTACATAGACTATTTAAATGTTTGATTTTCTTATTAGAATTCTATTCTAGACTGATTTTTAATATTTTAGAAATTTTATAACATTTATTCGTACCTTGATGAATTATTTGATGAATAATCTTGTTCTTGTTTATCTTTATCAACTTTATTTACTTCATCTTTATAATCACTATACCTTTAACTTTAACCAGATGATATTTTATCGCAATTTTTATTTTCTAAAATGCTTTACTAAGATTTAATTTAATTTTTATTTTTTTCACTTTCTTTTGTAATAGTTCTATTACTAGGACTTTCTTTTTAAAATGGCTTAACTAGAATTGAATTTTTCGTTCCCATAGGACTATATACTTACAATTATTTAGCAGTGCTATTATTTTAGGGACTTTTTGTTTTGTAAGTTGAACCACTATTTTAAAGTTTACTATTTTTTGATGAATTTTCTAGTGACTTAGAATCTCTAGACTACCTAGATTAAGATTGAGACTAAGATTAAGATTTCACTATCTTTCCCATAGTTTCTATTTATTCAATAACGTTGATTTCCTTTGTTACTTCATCGTTTTTTAGTCTAGTTTCTTTCTTTAAGCTTTAATTATTATTTATACATTATCTACTACTATTAAGTTAATTTTCTTCTTCATTATCATATGTTATTTCTTAATAATTATTATGATTCTATTTTTATTGTCTTGAACTATTTAAATCAAATTCAGGTTAGCAAGGAGAATTCCTTTCTGGTATAACTTAATGATTATTTTTTGGGGATTTTAATATAGTTTCTAATTATAATGGTCCAAAAGTATTTCTGCAATCTGATCCTTTTAAATAATCAAATTATTATTATTCAATGCTGCTTTCAAAAGAAACATTTATTTTTTTATTTTAATTTGCAGATATCTCAGCAGGAATAATTGATGATAAATTACTTATTGTTATTTAATTATTAACATCATCATCTGTTTCATCAGCCCCTTTCAAGTAAGCAGGTAATTTTTGCTATGTTATCTATTTACTTATATCTTAATATGCCGAGAATTTTTCTTATTGGTTTTAAAGTTAAATATATTTTGATTATTATGGCTACAATTATTATTTTTATTATTATTATGGATTGTTAACAGTGATTTTTGTTTTATTAAAATTAAAATTTTCTTAATTATTTTCTTAACTCATCTCTTACTTGCTAGTCTTTTCAATTTAAAGTTGTTGAGTTTATGCAAAAGAATTAAAATAATTTTTCTCAATTTTTGCTTCTCCTGTTTCTTAGGATTTGTTAAAATTAAATTCAATTTTTGATTATTTTGGTTATTCAAATAATGGTTTATTCTACATCAATTCTAATTGCAAATTCTTCAACTTTTACAATTCATTTTAAGAATTTAAAGTTGACAACATTTGTTTATTATTATTTAACATATTAATAGTTGATTCTTTGTTAGCTATTAGTAATTCTCTATTTCCAATCGGAGAATAACCATTTCTTGTTGTATTAAACACTGGATATTATTTTTCTTAATTATAATTAGTTGGAGATTAGAACTAATTAAAACTTTGTTTTTCTTAATTCATATCTATAGTATTAGTAACGTATTGGTCTAATTACTTTTTAGTCTTATAAAATTCATCATTCTTTTACTCAGGTACTTAATGTTAGTATTTCTAAATTGATTCTATCTTATTATTCAATCTCTGTAAATAATCAATTTATTAATTATACTTACTAATATTTTACAAGGGTGTCCTTTCATCTACTTACTATTAAGCAACTTATAACTAATATTAAGGGTCATAAGTAAATTTTTTAATTTCTTAAATTTATTTAATTTTTTGAGTTTGATCTTATCTAAGACTTTAAAAATTGCTTTATTAATCAACAAATGATTGTGATCTGTTTTAGTTTTCTAAAGATTTCAAGAAAGTTAGGTCATGTTATCTTTATTAAAAATGTTTGTTTTAGTCTAATGTTGCATTGATAAGATTTTCTTATGAACAGAAACTTTGTTTATTTTGAACCACTAGCTTTTACTATTATTATTTGATCAATTCCAATTATTGTTGTAATAATAGTGCCTAATGTTCGAGATATTTTTATTTTTTAAATTCTTATGCCTTAATATCATCGTACTTGACTTCTCTATGTTCTTATTTGATTCTTTCTGGCAATTAATTGACTTATATGATAGTATTTGAATATTTTTTTGTGACTTCTTAAATGTCTCTCAAAATATTTTGTTTCAAATTATCCACCATTTCTGACAAAGGTTCTCTTAAATTAGGCTTTTGTTGTATTCTCAAGGGACTTATGGATCCAAACCCTTTCTAATTAGTTTGCCTTATGCCAGCTATTATTCCTGGAGATTATACTCTTTAGATCGGACTCCTTTTATAGATTGGAGTGTAACAATCCTTTTGAATAACTGGTTTAGAAAATGGACTTCTAGTTGGGCTTCTCACAAAGTTTTCTTTATTACCTGTATAAACACTTTATGTTCTTTAATTTCTACTAAATTATCTGTTTGTTTAAATATTGCTTCTGTTGGAATATGAAAGGTCATTTTCATGTTAAGCAAAAAAGTTGGTTTGAAAGGGTACTTCACATAGTGGCAATTGGTGATCTGTTGATGAATTTTTTTTGATTCCAATTATCTTTTTGACTTGAGGTTAAAGTGGAGACAATCTGCCTGCAGTTTCATTAATTAGTGTAGTTAATTACTGAACTGCGATATTTGATTTTGGATTTCTGAATACAGGACTGTGACGAAGAGTATAACAGTTGTTTAGCATTATTTAAAATTAAATAGTTCATTTTTAACGTAATTCAAAGTATTTCTATACTTTCTAGTCAATCCACTAATAAAATTAGATGTTTTGATTATATTTTTCAAACCATGGGGATTTCTCAAAATTCTTGGTGATCCTTTCCATTCTTTCAAATAATTCATGTGCCATCTAGATATTGATAATATAATTACTTTTCTGGCCAAATACCCAATAAGCCAATTAGGAAGATATTTAACCTAAGGATTTGAATTAGTAATAGCACGAACTCTGCATTTATTATCATTTATAGGAGTCAATTCAAATATATAGTAATTGATGATCAAACTAACAAGTTTTTTATTTGTTTCAATATGAATGTCATGCTTTTATTGATAGTCGATATTATGATCAATAGATTTGCAAACAAAGACTATCGTTCCATTGATCATAAGCCTATCAATTCCCTCGCCAACAAATACTGCCCTTCTATCGGAAATGAATGGAAAGTAAACTATTATATCACAAATCTTGCATGTTTTAGTTAATTATTTATTCATAGAGGATCTTTGACAAAAAGGGACATAATTCTAATATAAATCGATTTCATTTATAAGGGCCATCAACTTTGTAATGTTTGCTTCAAATACAGAATCTAAATAAACAGTTACTGTTTATTCTTCCTCAAATAGTTTATATTTTATGATAAGATTTTGTGTTTATTTTTCTATTCTCCACCCTCCTGACTCTAATTCATTCAAATTCTATGTAAGTATGAGTTTTTTCTCTTGCAAATTCTCATAGAATTCCTAGTAATTTTTCTCCTTAAACCATTGAGCTTGTTTATTATTTAATTTAAGGAAAATATCTTAAGTGATCTCTAAAGCTTCATCCAATAGGGCTTCTTGATAGAGACTTTTTGCATATTCCATTCTTATTTCTAATTGATTTAACTCTTCTTATTCTGGATTAATGCTAATCTTATTTTAATGGAAGTTGTTTTTCAAATGAATTTCAGATTCAACAACTTCTAGTTCAAATTTATTTTGTATAACTTCATCCTCAATTGGATTCTCTTCTTAAATTACTTACAATTGACTAATTCTCAAACTATTTTGGACATTAGCTTAATTTTCCTCAATCATAAGACTTTCACACAATTTCACTGTTTTTTTCTTCTAAGCTGCTTTTGGAGCAAAGGATTTGAAAGTCTTAACCAATTAGACTTAAGAGGGAAAACGATCTAGAAATTTTGGATGAGATCTTACATTCTTCATATTCATTAAGCATATTGATAATATCAGGCGATTTTTCTGAAGTATCATCTAACTAACGAAGTTATTTAGATAACTAATTATAACTATTTAATTACCCTTGTATTTGAGTCGAGTTTATTAATTTGTTCTTTAAGACCTGTTTTAAAATTATAGTAGTAATCTATAATATAGGTACAATGATCAAAGGCTTAACATTTATTAAGTATTTAATCAAACTAATTTTTAACTTAGAGAATATACTTCTTTTCTAAATTCTTCATAAATGTAATCAATTGTTTGCATCTAGGATTCATCTTCATATAGTTAATTTTTCATTGAAGAGTTTATTATTTAATTAAAATTATATATGTTAGTTCTTGGAGCGAAATGAAATGTCACTTAATATTCGATACATATTATTTTAGTTAGTATTAAGTGCAGTTAAAATAAATTGAGTAATATTCAATATTATTAATTTTGTTTTATAATGAGTATAAAGCAGGTACACCCAACAAACGAAGTGGAGGAATAGAACGAATTTAAAAAGGGATTGCAGTAATTATTTAGTTATAAATGTGTATAGCTCAGTTCAAACATTCAATGATCTTAGAAGAAGAAGAATACAAGTTAGAGAAGCAACATTAATTTTATCTCCGAAACTGTAAAATTTAATTTAATATTGCTAGTCAACAATATCAGCATATGTTGCAACCAAAAATAAGTTAGTTTACAAGTTAAGATTAAATTATGGAAGAGGAAGATATTTTGGTGTTGGATGGCTTTAAAATTAAATTTAATAGGGCCATCAGAAGATTACTAATTATATTGAACTTTGCAAGAGCAATAACATACTTTTCAAAATAGAAAAATAAAAAGAATATTACTTAAAGTTCAATTTCCAGATAATCAATTCCTTTTCTTCCTCATTTAAAGTTTATACGTTTATGGAGAGAAATTATAAGTTTTAATACTGTTGTTGCAAACATAGTTTACCCTATATATATTACTTATTCTGAGTTTGATTCATATGTATGAAGTTCAGTTATACTAGGATTTTATAACGATAGTTACATTTATTATTGATTTTTTATTCTTTGTTGATATAATTTTAGAATAGATGATTTGTTAAATAGATAATAACAATATTCTCTTAAGAAAATTTTCATCTATATTTATTCATAATTTAACTGGATGGTTAATATTTGATATTCTAACAATAATTCCTTATAAATTATTTTTAGAAAAGATGGAAGATACTTTCTAATTGAGAGACTATTTTAATTTATTAAAACTAATCAGACTACTCAAATATTTCATTAAAACCGATAGAAAGATTTTGTATCATTCAGCCGATTCAAAAAAAACAGAAATCTCTATAGAAGATAAATTATCTTTCTTTGATTATTTCTCTTTAATAGATGCCAAATTATTAAGTGTATTGAACATTTTTAAAAATATGTTAATATTAATAAGTGCCTTTGGATGTATGTGGCATTATGTAAAATATTATGAAGGAATTTCTATGGGAGAAGATTATAGCAATTGGACATCATATATTGATGGATTATTCTGGGCTATATAAACAGTAACAGTAGTTGGATATGGTAATGTATCTATTTCTACTTCTATGTAATATAATCTTGTCATTGTGTGGCTATTAGTTGGAGTCGGATTTTATTCATTCACTATAGGAAATTTAGCTTAAATTTTAGAATAGTAGACATCGGCTGAAATTTAGAAAGAACACTTAGAAGATTTAGAAAACTTGATGGACTCCATTATTATTCCAGATTGGTTGTCTGATCAAGTATCAAATTTTCTGACTTACAATTTAGAAAATAATTCCTTCTGGAACTATAGAAAGTACATTTAAACTATAATAATTAGAGAATAATAGACTCTTTGCCAGGATAACTTAAAAAGTATACTATTTGCTTTTCATAACAAAAATTAATTGTAAATACTAATCTATTTAAATTGGATATTAATATAGCCTCAAAATTATTACCATATATGACTATATTCTACTATTAAAAATATGAAACTATTTATCATGTTGGTTCACCTAGCATGGATATTTATTTTCTAATTACAGGAGAAGTATAATAATATCAAAATATTACTAGGTGAGATTGTGTGATGAATAAGGTCGAAGTCTGTTAAATATAATTGAGGGAAGCATATTTGGTGAAATGGAGATTTTAGATTAAGTTAATAGAAAATAAAGTGCTATTGCTTCCAAAAATTCTATAGTCATAATTTTTCCTGTTCAAATATTTTTAGATATAATTTAGACAGATGAGAGTCTTTCTTTTGAAATTGAATAATTGGGTTTGCGAAGAAAAATACTTATCAAAGAAAGCCATCTCAGAATGAGATGTAATTAATTTACTTTATTTCTTTAGAAAATTAAAAGGTAAGAAGAGTAAGTTGTATAAATTACAAAGAATAAAGAAAACCAACAGATATAAGTAAAAATATTATGGAAAAGGAATTTAAATAAAGAGTTTCAAAAGAATCTTTTTAATTTATTTAAACTAGGATATTAAAATATATTTTCGGTAGAAATTAAGAAAGAAAATGGAGATTATTTCAGAAATTTAGAGATGTTGTTTCAAAAGTGATGAAATTTAATAAGCAAAAAAGAGAACTTAATAAAAGAAGAAGAGAAAGTTTTATAGGATTAAAGATGATTAATAATTTTAAAGGCACTACTGAAAATGAGTAGTTAATTATTAAATAAATATTTAAATTATAGAAACAAAAAAGGTAATTAATGAAAACTTTGAAGTAAATCATAAATCATGTTAAATCAGGATTATAGGCTCCAATGCTTATAACTCCTTCTCCTTATTTCTATTGTTTATTAAAGGAATAAAAATAATAAATTTTAGAAAAAAAGGAATAAGAAACTTAGAACAAATTTCAAAAATAATAAAAAATAAAGAAAATTAATCCATATTACTAATTAAGACACCTAAATGATTTTTGGAGTAAACTCTAAAATGAGTTAATTTTATATAAAAATGCAAAGACAGAACTTAGATACTAACAAATGGAAGTGGATGGAGTTTATTTTGAAATTTAAGGTTTGATCAAATCTATCATATGAAATTCTTCTGAGTATCGATAATATTTCAACTAAATATATAAAATCATTTTTCCTTATCTTTACATTGTTGGATTAATTAAATCAAGTATTCTTCATAAATATTGTCAAACTACATATGAGATAATATATATTAATATTACAGTCTTTCGATATTTGTAAACTATCTTTTATTCATTAGAAACATCATTTAAACATTTATGAAATTGTTTAATATAAGACCTATCCTTTTAGAAGCTTTTTAATTATCTTATATTTTCAAAATTTTGTAATTTTTCTGGAATTTATAAGGATTTGTCAAAATTTGAGAATAAATGTTTTGCCTAATTTAAATATAATAATTTACTTTTTGTCTATCATCATTTCTAATATCTTTTCCATTAATTTAAATCATAGATGGAAATCTATATACCAAAAATTAAAACATGAAAGAACAATTATTAATTGGATTATTCAGTATTGTTAATTTTTGAATTTCACTCAAATGCTTGGGTATAGATAAAGATAACTTACTTCCAATTTGGCTAATTATAAAAGACTATTGATGTAATTATCTTTCAAAACTAATTCTTTTAATTTTGAATAATCTTTTAAAATCGATAATTAAGTGTCAATAATTGAATCAAAAAATACATATTGAAAATGAATTTTTTCAATAATTTAGCTAAAATTTTAAGTTGGTAATACCATAGCTGATGCAGTTCCATATATCAGCAAAAAGACATCCTAAATAATATACACAAAGGTATACATCCTCAACTTCAGCATGTCCTCCTTCAACTAGTTGATGATCTAAACAACTCTTCTTATTAAATTAATTATTTTTTTCTAGCAATTAGATTCTTTTATATTCAGCTGTCCATTGCTTTTTGATCAATACTAAAATATCATCATCTTATGCAGCAGCTGTATTAGTTAAAGAACTTTTTAAACTTGGTATTGTTTCTCTTAATGGTTGTTATTATTATTATTAAGTTGTAGGATTTTTATAATTATTAGGGTCTTTTTTAATTTAGGCAAAAGGTGCAATTTCATCCTTTGTTTTAAATTCTGAAGCAACTCCATGGATTTCTAGACCCATTTAATTAGGTTTTTTTGGTTTTGATTATTGTTATAATTATTATTGTTATATTTGTTATTAGTTAATAGTTTTCTTTTTAATTGGTTCAGTTTTTGGTATATCAGCAAATAAAATCTCTTGTTTAATTTAATCGATAGGTTTTCCGTCTAATATTTTTAATGTCTCAAATGTTTAGCATATATATCTGTAATAATCAGATTTATTGGTTTGAATTGGGTTATTTTCTAGAGATAATTCTGATAAATTGAAAATACAAGGGAAAGAATTAATCTTGTTTTAGGACATAAATAATTTTGATAATTAAGGAAGAACTATATCAGAAATATGAATATACCTTATAAATGATCTATATTCTCTATTTAATTCATTTTAATGTTTAATTCTATTAAAGAGTTTAATTCTTCAAGTGCTTCCAATTTGGTTATTAGATTATTACCAACATTCAAAATTTTGAGACTTTTCAATTTGCTTAATCCTTCCAAATTAACTATACGATTGCTATGTAAATCTAGAACTTCTAATTTAGTGAGATGATCTAAATTTGATATTCTTCTGATTTAATTTTTGGGCAACAATAACACTTTTAATTTTTAAACTTATTTCAATTCATCGATTTCTTTTATTTAATTATCATACAAGTCTAAATATAATAGATTAGGTAATGAGACAAGATTTTGAATGGATGATATTCTGTTATGCTAAAATGTTAAGATTTTTAACTTTTCTTCTCCCTCTAATAATGGCATATGAGTTAAATCTAAATAATCAAGACTTAATTTTTCTAAGTTATTAGCTCGTTCCATAGGTCTTCTATAACAAACCCAAATGCCAGGTATTTGTTATAATTCAGAGAAGATTATGTTTCCTCCATTCTCAATCTTTTTGATGGTTCCATTTTTAACTAAATATCGATACCTTTTATAGGATATATATATGTTACCTTTCATCGATTTCAACTTGAAGGATATCTTGAAACTCTTGAGAGTAACAAAGTATGTCATTCTTAGTTTTCTTTTTAGAAATTTCAGGCAGTTAACTTGAAATAGGTGTTTGATTTGATTAAGTTGGCTTATATGTTGTTTTTTTGGAAAAACCAGTAGAGTAGGTAGCATTAGCTTCAGAAGATCTTTGATTCTTATTTGGAGACATTGATGATTTAGTCTAATCAAAATAATTTGAATTGTTACATATGCATAGCGTGATTCTTTATTCATTAAAATAATAATGTATAAAAATGAACTAGACTATACTGCAAACTTAAAACTAATAGATGATATTACTTCAAAAGAGTTCAAGTAATATGAAGTAGGTCATCGAAAAACCTATTCTTAGCCAGATTAAGTTTAATTGAAACGATAACCTGATAGGTTGGGTAATTATTTTATAATAAAGATTAGAAATTTCAATAAATCAAAGTATAACCTTACAAATGTACCCAAGCATCTTCAAATATATAAAAATTAAAGTGAAAGAACTAATAAAACCATTAAATTTTGTCTATGAATCCGATAATAATTAATGTTTAATCAAGATATTTGTATCATCAATAACTGATAGTCCAAATATATTAAATAATAGTTTACAAGTGATTGTAAAAATAGTCATCTATAGATTAGAATAAATCAAGATTTTAATTTACTGAACCTCCTTCTCATTTTACAAAATTCAAATGTGATTATGTATACTTATCCATTTACACTGATAAATATACTGATTTAAAGATCAAAGCAACAGTTGGAGTACATCAATCAAACACAAATAGAAGTATATAGAAAAGTTAACAAACACCTATTCTATAAATTCCAAGAGAATTATTGACTACTCGAGAACCAGGCAGTTACACATATAGAAGTAATTTCTCATGTATAAGATTAATCTAAATTTTAGTAATGCCTAAACCAAAAACTAGTTCATCATTTATTAGGTCGAATAAAGAATCTCAAGTCAAATTTAAATTAATATTGGATTTTAAGATAAAAAGTACTAAACAAAAGAATTCTTTAATCGAAGAAATGATGAAGAAAAAGTCTATGATTTAGCATAATAAGAAATTACAAATTTTGGAATCTTCTTATACTCATGAAATTGATAGATTGTAATCCAGAGTATAAAGATTAAGAAGTGAAATTAAATTACATATCAGCAATATAGATATGTTATGGCTTGAAATTCTATTTATTACATTGTTAGCTAAAGCAATCAAGCATTAATATTATGTATGTTTAAATTTAAATAGAAACGAGTCATGAGAATAGTAATTAGTAATAAAGTTTAAGTTTGTTGTAGAAAATTCATGAGAATTATGCTCAATAAGATTAGTTCCAGATATTAATATGGCAAAAAAGAGGCTGTCTATCTTGATACAAATATTCTATTTTATTTTGGTGCCAAACTTATGAGATGCAAAGCTAAATAAAGGGCTTATTCTATACTTAATCATTTCCTCTATAGATATGGCCATCTATCAAATGGAATGAATAAAATGCAATAGTTTAATTAAAAGATTAAATATATCTAACAGAAGTGGAAAACATTTAAGAAATCTGAAGCCAATTACTTAAATAGAGTTGCTGACTAAATTATTGATAAATGGGGCATTTTATATAGAGAGATTATTGTGGAACTATAAAATGCCCCTAAATCTGCTCCTACTTAAGATAAAAGATTACTCTTAGAAACTATTTCTGAAAATCTTAATAACTACAAAAGAGCATTCCTTTAATTGAATAATATATTTGATAAATTGGCTAGTGGAGCAACTGTTTTTAGACCAATGAATAATATTATTATGAAAGATATCATGCATCAATATGTTATTAAAAAAGCCAATAAACTTTAATGATTTATATATATTTATTCATATATATTAATATTGTATACAAGTAGATTAATATATGGTGAGTCAAGATTTGATATTGCTATGACAGATCTAACTAATTAAATAAAATTGTTACTTCAGCTATAATAGATTAAAGTGATTCCAGTAGCAATTCATCCATCTAATTAATATTAAAATACTCTTACAAATGGAAAAATTTTAATCATACAGTTAGGATTAGTCTCTCTTATCAATGACTCTACATTTTAATCTCTCTATAATAATATAGCTGCATTAAAGAACCTATAGTAATTCTCTATTATTATTATGTTTTTAATGATGGATACCTGAAAAAAAGAGATTATGCTTATTTTTAGGATTATTTTAAATCCAGAAATGTAGACCAAAATGTTTATCATTGACATCATATTCTCTATAAAAGAAATCGTAATCAAATGTTTAACGAACATTTGGTAAATTATCAGTAGTTATTGATCTATTTCTTACACGCTTTAAAATTTGTAAGAATTCTTATTCATTCAATTTTATTTTTGGCGAATAAATCAATATTTTCAATTAGCATATGTCTTCTACTCCTTCATCTGCAGGTATGAAATCAAAATTAAGAAAAGCTGATTCTGATAAACTCTTTTTTCTTGAACTCTCTCTTATTACAATTTATCCAATTTATTCATATTTCTTTTTTCATACAATTATAATTATACTTTCAAATATTCTTCACATGTTTAAGCATGTAAAGCTCCACTTCTACGACGTCTCTCATGAATTGGTTGTTTTTATTATTATTACATACCAAATTATAAATATTTTAATATAAAAATTGGTCATTAAGATTCTTCATCATTTATTTTAGGAGCTAAATATAACTTTAGTGATCCCATCTCTTCAAGTACATATTCAATCACTAATGGTTAATCTTAAGACATTGACAATACAACTTAATTTGATAATGCAGATGCTTTATTAAATAAATTAAAATATCTATTATAACCATTATACATATACCTAACTGCAAAACTTAAATTTACTGGTTCATCAACATCACATTCTACTCTCTCTTCTATTTTCTCTGTATCATAAGCTTTAACAGAAACTTGTCCCTCTCCAATATCACCCTTTACATAAAATTTTATTCCATCTTTTGATGTCTCAATTCCTATTGCTTCATTAATGTTTCCTAACTCTCTACATATCTTTGTGAATTCATTTGATGGCATTCTAACTACAGAAGAATACTCTGTATCAGGTACACCTAATTATTCCTAATCTAATGACATCAAATTTAACTAAAATTCACTTATTCTATCTAATCTATAGATATTAAATATACTTTTTGATTCAAATGTAAATGATAATGTTGTTGGTTCTTCATCTTAAGTTCTTAAAGTTATTTAATCATCATTTCCTGAGCATTTTAGAATTTTTTACAAATTTTCAATACTTAACCCCATAGTCAAAGATTTCTCACATCTATATTTTTTGAATCCCTTTTCATTTAATTACAAAGCCACCAAGGCCACATGTGATGTATCCATAGCCTTATTGTATATAATAATATTGTTACTTATAATGAAATTCCTGTTCCATTTGCTTCTAAATTTACATTCTTTACTAATTCCTTAACTGCCTCAACAATCTTTTTGAATTAAACTCCATCATTAAACTTGGCTTCGAACATCTGTATACTTTTCTTAATATTTAAAATTAATTAAAGAGGGAAATGTTGTAAATTAGATTTGCCGGGTAATTAGTTTTTTCTTATTTTTACAATATTTATTTCTCATTAGTTATTCTAAAAATTAAATAGAAATTCTATAACTTTTTTTTTTCAAACTTTTTACATCGATTAATCTAAAATGATTCAAATAAGCATTAACTTATTATCTCAAAAACATCAATAGTATTTTTTATAAATTTTATACTAATTTCTCCTGACTTAAAACTTAGTTGAAGATAAAACTATATATTAAATGAATATTTATGATTTTATCTTAATCAAATACTTATAATATCATCGTTAACACAAACAAAAGTTTTATTAGAATTCTATATAAAAAGAATATAATAAAATATTTTTTTTGAAAAAAATAAAAAAACTTAAAAATGAAAATTTCGATAATTTTTTGAAGTAAGTTTATATATAATCAAAGAGCTGGATAATCTATTAAAATTTCAGGTTTTTTTCTGTTTATAAATTTATTTCTTCTCAAACTGAATTGATCTATAGATTCAGTTAAGTTTGAATAATAATTGTCTTATTTTTTTTTTGGATCCGTACAGAATTGCAAATTTGATTTTCTCAAATACTCTATTATTGATCTGATCTTAGGATTAGGTTTATGATAAATTTCTAACTCTATTGAGTCTAAACTTGAGTTTAAGGAGTCTTGCATTATAATTTATGAATTTATATTAATAAAACAAATTTATTAAAATTCCAATTTAAATATAATACTGTCATAATAATCTAATATAAAATGATAAAACTGATTTAATCAAAATTTTATTTGTAAAAAAAATTGTTTTAAAATTTTTAGTTTGTGAATTGCTATTCATAATTATGAATACTAATAGAGGAGATAATTAATTTGTATTTATTAAAAGGTTTCTGTAATTTTATATATCATTATCATCTAAAAAAATATAGCAATAATTCATTATTATAGAATAACATCTATAGAATTTAGTAAAATTGAAATGAGAAAGAGGAAATAATGAAATTATAATTATTATATTCAATTGTTATTTATAACAGAAAATCAATTACAATATTAGTACGCATTTTCTTTATCATCTGTAGAAACAGAATGATCTTTATATAATAAAATATAATTACATTATCTATTAGATCCTTTTCCAGACTTATCATTATTTGTTGGTTTCTTTTCACTATTGGCAAAACTAAAGTTACTTTGTCTGGAATTACAAGTAAATGTGATTGGTTAAGTTTTATTTTTTTATGAATATGATTCATTTTAGAATTAAACTAATTTTTAGGATAAATTGGCAGAGAATTCTTCATCATCTAGGATTCTATTTAAAATTTATTCTTATAATGGACTTGGTTTGATAAATGAAGAATTATCATTAATATCCTAATTTTCTGTAAACCCTGTATTTGGGTATGGCAGTTAAAATTTAACAGGTTTACAAATTAATTTTGGTTTATTAGAAGCATAAGTTTAATTGGGACGATTTGATTATTATTTGATTATGGGTTGATATGTTGATATTTATGAGATTTCTGTTTAAAATGTATCATTATGATTAGTCATTTCTTCATATGAAATAGTTTATTTAGCTCTAGAGGATGATAATTTTGATTCAAGTGAACCTATTTTAATGTTTGCTTTATGTAATTTTTATTTTAAGTTCATGACATAATTGTCTATTTTCATAATATATTGATTATCCTATAAATAAGAGTTTACAAATACCCTTTGTTAAATTCTTTTTAATTCCTATAATTCTTCTAGAGCTTATTTATATTCTTGATCTCTTTCATTTAATTATTTTCTTAACTTAGATATTTCCAACCTATAAGATGCATCTCTTTATTGTAATTTATGTATTGTCTTGATTTTATAATTTCAAATTACTTCTTTTAATTATTATGTGGACTATTATTACTAGCTGTTACTTCTCATTAAATTGTTTAATTATTAAAATTATAATACTTATCTATTATAATATTCCTTCTTTTTGAACTAGACTTAAGTATAAAAGTGAGAATAAATTTAAATTATTATACTTTATTGTTAAAAATTTATGATTAATTTGAAAAAAATACTAAATGTCTTCTTTAATAATATAAAGGTTTTCATTTTCATTTAGAGATTATTAAAAAAGATGTTTGATATAATAATTTAGATTATAATAGACTTTACTTATTATTAGAAAAATAAACTGATTTTGACTATTAAAACAATAAATCTTATATAAATAAATCAATACAATAATTCTTAAAAGCATTTCAATTCTAATGTGATTGAGAATTTTGTTAATCATTTTGATTCTGACATAAAATAAATAAATTATATTAGATTAGTAATATAATCATGAAAATTATATAGTTTTTATTAATAATTACATTCGCAACTGGACACTAATAATTATTAGATGATTTAAAACAATCTTCATTTGAATAATCATTAGAATACAGTATTTTATTGTAATTTCAATATATGAAACTAAGTAAAGCAGTAAAATTAGATAGAAATCAATTTGAAAGAAATTTATAGTTTTATGTATGAAGAATAGATTATTGATGATGTTAATTTTAAACAAGAGTATGATAATTTCAATACTAATGACTTATAAAAAGAAATCATAATACTCAAAAATAAAGAATCATCTATAAAATAAAAAATGAAATTGTTAAATAATTCATATGAATTATAAGTTTCTTAATAAAAACAAAAAGAACTATAATTTATAATAAATAGATGAAAAAGAGAAAGAAAATTAAAGATCAAATCTCAAAAAATGTGATGTAGGTAAATTGTTACAAATTAGGAACTATTGGAACTTATACAATATCTATATATTTAATATGAAAAGAAAGTCTTGAATTAACTTAGCATTTAGAAGAACCATTACTTATTATATTAAAATAGGAGATGCAAAATCATATAAAAATAATTAATAATATGATAAAAAAAAAAACAGTCTAAATTCGTATTTTTAAGAATAATTTAACAAGATAACTTATAATTATGAAATAAAGTATCAATTATAAATTGTTAAAGAAGATATAGGAAAAAAATTAGCAGAAGATTATTATGAATATAAATATTTCAGAATCAGTTAAATTTAATAACTATTAAATATTTTAAATCTTGCAGAGAGAGACATGTTTTTGATTAAAGGTCATTATGTATATATTCTCCTTTTAAGAAATCTATTATTTTTACACAGCTAAATATGAAAATCAATAATAATAATTTATCTAATATTAAAAGATGATAAAAATTAGATGAATCTTAAAATTTAATTTATAAATGATTATTGATTTTCATATTTGATATTATATTAGGAGTAAATAAAATATTTACTAAAATAAAAAGTTTGAATATAATAAATTAAAAAATTAATATTTGGATAATGCATTATATAAAAATCATTGTTATTATTTTTGTTAATTTTGAAGTTCGTAGGTCATTTTAACAGGAAGAAACTCAGATGATCTATTTTCCATTTAATCTTTGATATACTTTTCCAATTAATTACATTCTGTGATTGGTTTTTTCTTAATATATATTAAATAGAAAAGCATATGATACACATTATGCTCCAAATAAATATGTTAATACCATCCATTTTTAGTTCTAAATTTATAAGATATAAAATTACTTAGAATCAATCTCATTTCTATCGAGACTACAAATAAAACATTTTCCTTAGATATCTTTCAAAAGTTCTTATCTCTCATCACGCAATTCTCCAAACTTATCAACAATGATACCGAAAATCATTTATAAAAACAAGATATTAAAGATAATAAAAAAGGTGATGTCAAAAAAATATCTCTTCCAATATTTTGCTGGATCTTCAAAAGGATCAGCATAATCAGATAGAGTATCACCAATTCCACCACCATTTCTTAAACCGAAATTTATAACATGTGCTATTGAATAACCTAATGAATCTGAAGCAAATTTTGTGTCATCCTTGAAATCTTCACTAAATGATAATTTTATTAAAAATCCATATAAAACCAATCCAATAAGTCCTAAAAGTCCAAATATTAATAAGTTTTTAGTATTTTCAGTAAAAGCTTTAATGATATTCTACAAAACCTCTGATCTTTTTACAATATCTAATAATAATATTGCATAAACATAATTATTAAAAAATGCAACAGCAGTAATTCCAAAGATTATTAACTATATAATTAATATGTTATTTTACATTATAGAAATTATCGAAATCAATCAATAATAATACAATTATTTTTCTAAAAGGATTTTTTCTAACTTATTATTTTTCAAAATTGTTTTCCATATATCCTACAAATTCATAATATTTCTTCTTGTATTCTGGTATCTTAAATCCTGCTTCAATTTTTAGATTCTGAATTTATTTTACATTAGTTTCTCCTCTTCTAAAATTAACTGCAATAGGGTATCTTTCTATTGCACAAAATATAATAATAATTAAATTTAATACTAATTAAATCACAGTTATAATCTATTTAATATATAAGACTTACATTATTTAAATACAATACTATTTATACTTTTTTTGAATCAGTAATTATTTCGTCTTCATCATTATCTCCCTAAACCAAATTTCCATCTGCTATATCATCAGGCAGTAAAATAAAGAATAATACAATAACCACACAAAGAATGTAAGATATATCCTTTAAAGTTCTCCAATGTTTTTATCCAAAATGCATTATAGGTATAGTACTAACATTCTAATAATGAGCCATTTAAGAATGATAAAAATTAATATTCTCTAAAAAACTTGTAATTCTATCCTCGTCTGTTTCTCTGTTAGATTCATATATTAAATTTTATTTAATATTTTAAGTCATATATTTGCAAACAAATGGTTTCTAAAATAAAATTCTTTCTATTTAACCAAATTAATTTACTACTTCTATTCTTCCAATAAATTCTCTATAAAATAAAAAGAATTCATCTTCTCTTGATACTTAAACTAATTTAGCTTCTGTATGTTATTTATCTTCACTAATGTCATCAAATAATTCGTTATTCACTTACTAAGTATCAACAACTCTTTAATAATATTCAGGATGTTGACTTATAGAAAATGTTTTTTCAATTACATTTCTCAAACTTATATTTTAGTAAATTTATTCTTCTTAAATCAAATCTTTTTCTATTGTCATGCTTTCAAATTAAAATATTTTAAATTTTTAATCATTACTATAATTAGATAGTTTTAAACCGATAATAAAAATATTTAAGCCTGTCTCAATTAATAAAGAATCCTCTCTTGTTTTATAACCATTTATACAGAAACTTTTATTACATAAATTGTCTTTACATGGAAGTCTGCAATATTTGTCAACACAAATTACAGATTTTTTAGGATTGATTCTAATATGATATATTTTTTTTGCTAATGACATAAGAAATTCATTATTTAAATTTTCTAATAAAAATTTATATACTTGTTTATTTTCATTTGCATTCCCTTCCAATAATGATATTAATAATTAAATGTATATGTATAGAGTTTACAATAATTAAAAATAAATGTTTGATATTTTTTTTGATTAAGGAACTAAGGCTTTATCTAGATCTGCATGATTAAACAATTCATTAAATCCTGAAAATAATCGAGAATTCTTTGTGATTTCTTTTTTATTTTCATTAAGACCAGTTGAAAACTCTATTAAACTTAATAAACCCTATTGATACAATTCCCATTTCTTTGAATTATCTACAGATTTATCTAATAAAAAATTAACCATTAAATTAGTAGTTTCTAAAACAAAATTAAAATTATTTGTAATTGAATCTTATTAATTTTAAATTCTCAAAAACTTTTAAAATTCTATATGAACATTTTCACATAATCCTTATAAAACTTATAAAACTTTAATACATATATTTAAATAATTAGTATTCTTAGATAAACTTAATTCTTCCAACTTTATACCTACATCAGTACTATAAAAATCTTTAAAGAATTGTATGAATATTTTCTTATGTTTTTTATGATTCTATAATAAGGTGTAAAATCTTTATTGTACTTATGAATTACCAAAATCTAATAAAAGATGTAACAAAGCTAGACAATCTAATTATTCAATTGTGTTTTAATGATTTAATTACTCAATTGCAATAACATGAATATCACATTCAGCTATTATATTTTGGAATGTTGTAAATTATTCAATAGTATTCTAATTATCTTTTTGATTTCCCCTTTCATTTATATCTTCTTCTTCATCAATTTCACCTTAATTTATATAATTCTTAATTGGTTTTTTCATTTCCAAAAATATTTTACAGAATTTTATTAAATAATTAGGATACTATGAAAATATTTATTTACATTTAATTATAAATTCCTTAAATTTCTCTTCTTAAAGTAAACTATCTGCTTGTTAACTTAATTCATGTAAAAAGAATAATATTTATACATCTTCTGATAATGGATTTAAAATTTCTCCTTAATATCCTTTTTTTATGAATGTCTTCTTGATTTCTTCTTCTTTTCTCTCCTAAAATTTCTCCTTTAAAACTTATAAGTTTAATTCTTCTTTCAATCTTTCTTATGCCTAAGTTGTAATTTCATTTAAATCAATTTAAGTATTAAATGCTTTTTTAAAATCAACCCAATTCTCTGAACTTTATTAATGAGAAGCCTTATTAGGTCGAATAAGACTAAGATCTAATTATTTGATGTAAATCTTGTTATTCTGATTACATATTTCTTTTAACTTTTATATTCTATCTTTCTAATTCATTTATTCAATATAGTCTATTAAAAATTAGACTGAAATCTTTTATCTAATACAATATATTTATAATCTAGTTTAAAGATTGAACTCAACTTAATTCTTTACAAATAATTCAATTATTTCAGATATTTATTATATATATTCTCTTTTTTCTTATATCAATGGACTAGAAGAATTTAGTAATATTCCTTTAATTAATGTATTTATCTTAGTATATTCTTCAACAAAATTGATATCATTTTATCTTTCTGGAACTCTAAATTCATCAATAACTGAAATAAGAAATTCAAATACTTATAGTATATATTTCCAATACTCTTTATTATTAAGTAATATAAGATTTTCTAAATTATGAGATTTTTAAAATTATTACATCTTTTATAAATCTGGAATAATAATTGAAGTAATTAATTCTTTAAGTTGATAATTATCTATTAGATCTCCTATTAGATTATTTGATTTAACAAAATTGATGTATAATTCAAAAATACATTTTAAATAGGCAGCCTTTACAATATATGGTTCATTCTGCAATACTGATGTTAACTATTCAAAAAGTAATATTCTTTAAGTTTCAGATATTCCTAAATAATAATTTTAACAAGTTTCTGAGATTAGATTAAGAGCAGCAGAATGAAGTTTGAGTTAATAATATCTAAGAATACTAGATTATATTTGCTTATCTTTGAGGTTTTTATCTTCAAAATATTATAGAGGATCTATAAGATTTCTAAAATTTTGAAGAATTAAATGTAAGATTTATTTTTGATTACTTAAATGATTAAATTTAGGTTTTGAAGCAGTTTTCGTAAATTCTTTTATGATTTTTAAATATTATTTAGCAGCTCTTATATGAGTTATATTTTCATTTAAATTTAGTTATTTACATATATTCATTATTATATCAATAATGATATGTGAGGCACTATCTAATTATAGTTTAGAAATTTATAAGGATTTATATAAAAAGTTGTCATGTTGGGGTTATGGTAATAATATGATTTTTAATAGTGAATCTAGATATGGTATTAATATTTAAAAATTTGTTTAATTGTCTTTAAGAAAATTCTCCCAAAATTTTAAGAAATTTCTATAAAAATATACAACTTATTCATTTTCAATAATTTGATCAGAGTTTATAAAAAATTCAATAAAAATAAGGTGTATTCCTGCATTTCTAATCATATTTTAAAGGGATTTAGTATAAGACTAATTGTAAATTTTTATACTTTCAAATAATGAATTTACTTTCTAAATATATTAAGATATTTTTTTAAATGATTTTTCAAATTCATCTAATTTCTTATTATTTTATTAATCAATTTACACATATTTAACTGCTTATTTAACATACTATTATATTTCTTTTGGTCCTTAATCATCTTATGCCTCATAATGTCCATTAACAATTCCAAAATATTTACGTTCTATTTCATCATCTAGAATTTCTACTTCTTTAATTTCTTATAGATCATATTATTAATTATTAAAACTTAAAATAAGATATTGTAAAATTTCATTATTTAAATTTGGTAATTTAGTTGCTCCAAATAAACAATGAAATAAAATTGAATCATGATTTGCAAATAATTCATTCATTGAACTTTCTTTTTAAGTCAAATATTATAAGACTTATAAATTAGCCTATAAATAAAATAATACATAATAGATATTTAATGCTTCTTAAAATATCTATTCTATTAAATCTTAATCATTACATGTAGAAGTAGACCATAATAAAAAATCAGCAATCCAAGATTAATTAAATCTTAAATTAAATCTTTCAAATTATACTGATATTTATTTGCACTAAGCTTATTACATATTTTTTAAATTTAAAATAAAAGCTTTATCTTCTTAAAATTCAAATGTCTTAAATTTATTATTTAATTGAATAATTAAAATAAAGAAAATATTTGGTAAAGTTTCTTATATTTCTCTATTTTTATTTAATGTATTATATCCTAAATCAATTGAATCCTTTATAATTCGCATTACACTTAAAAAGAATTTTAATTAAATCTTAGAAATTTCTTTGTATTTAAGTGAACTATTAGAATCTTCAGTTAAAATAGTTGGATATTCTTATTATAAAAATAAGGAAATAAAATATTCATGATATTTTTGATTTGTAATAATATGTGATGAAAAAGATTTGAGAAGTAAAAGGTCTTTCATATTTTCTTAAGTTTTTAAAGTATCTTATTAAAAATTTTAATAAGAATCTGTTTATTTTAATATATTTGATGAAATATTTTCATAAAAGTATCTGCCTGATTCTAATTCTTTATCAAAATCACCTAAAGCCTATCTAAGATAACAAGTATTTTAAAATTCTGAAATTTTAGTCAAAGGATCAATATCAAAATATAATGATGAAAACAATTCTATGATAACTTATTTACATTATAAACTATGACTTGTCTTTATTATTGAATCAAAGAATTAATAATTAATACCAGCTACATTCTTAATTAAATTCATATTCTTAAAATTCCTACCTCTACACATTTTTGCATATAAATTCAATAAATTTAATAGATATTATTCGTATTTACGATAAAGTCTTTCTTAATCATGTTTAATAAAAAATTCAATTGCTATTTAATTTTAACTTAAATTTTAATAATATTTATGATGGTTGTCACAAAATTGTATATTATTTTACTAAAAATTATAAGCATCAGCTTCTATTTATATAATTGGTAATTCTTCTATTATGAGACATTTTAATAATTTACATTTATTATTATAAAAGAGATTCTTCCTACATAATTTTTAACATTCAATACTAATATGATAAGATGATGAAATAAATAAATTAATAATTGTTATTATAAACATTTAATCTTCTAAATTTTCTTCTTTAATCATCTATATTCTATTTATCCATTTTTTAGCAATAATTGGATTATATTTAGCTTTAGAGACTATTTACTTAAACATTTTTTCAATCTATTCTCTAAATTAATTTAATTGACTAAAAAGAAAATCTATTATAGAATCTTCTTGTATAACATAATTACAACAATCAACATTATCAAAGATGATTTAATATATTGTTTAATATATTTCCTCAACCAAATTAAATTATTTTTTCTTTTTAATAGAAGCAACAGGATCAAATTTCTATCTTGCAATTCTTTATGCTGTTTTATCACTATAACTAGATGCCCATTTATTTTCTTGATTTGAGATTAAGTTTACTAATTATTGTAATTTTATAAGTAAATCTAAAACATCAAATTAACATAAATTAAATTGACATTATTTTATTTCTTATATTGAATTTTCTTAACTTAAAAATAAATTCATATTGTATAAAAGCTTTTCAAATTAATTGATTTCATCTTATAATTATTTTTAATTCTAAAATGCTAAATTATATTAGTATTTTAATTCTTTATCCAAAGCCCAATCTTATAAAAATATGTAAAATTCAACTATTCCAAAGTAAAATGATTATATTTTATTAGCAGCCATAGCATCTTAATAAGGTCCTCTTGCTACCTTAAATAGTTATTAATCAAATTAAGTTTTTTAACAATTAGTTGTTATATTTACTTCATTACTATTGTTACATTATATTACATATGTTTAGAATTATGATAATTATGGATTCTCTTATATTCTTAAAATTCTATAAAACTCACCTAAATTAATTTATGATTCAGTTTTTTATAAATTTCTTATTTAAAATTCAAATTTAGGTTGTAAACGATCAAATGAAGCATGTAATTATTCATTTTCTAAGTATAAAAATGTCCCTGTTAAGACATTCTTTATCAAATAACTTTTTTAAACTCTATTTCTATCCTTTTTATTATTTTATTATTGAATAGTCTAACTAGCTATACCAATTAATTACCATAATGAATTTAATTATAATTCACTTTCTAATGTAATATGAAACATTTTATCTAAATTTTCTTATTATTTTAATTCCGTTAGATTTATATAATTCTATTCTAATACCTAATCTTTTTTATATATTTATCTTTTTTCCATTAACTTTGTTGATGAGAATTGTCTTTTAATACTTAAATATCCTCCAAATAATCTATTCTTAAATACAATAATATCCCCATTCATTATAATATTCTCATTCTCATTTTCTAGATAATTACATATTCTCAAAGTTGATGCTATTTAAGAGGCATGAACTTCAGAATAAGGACTTGTCTATTAAATTCCTAATCCCCATTTATTAAGATGAATTACACTACTCTTTAAATATAGAATATCTCCATATAAAACAGGTTCACCATAACTTTTTGTATTAGATTAAAGCATAAAATTAGAATTAGAAGTTATACTTTATTCTAATCTAAGTTCACGACAGCAATTTTCTTTAGCCAAGACTTAACTGTTGAGAGTTAAGAAACATTTTGAATATAAGTGTAGCAATTGTATTTCTTAACCATAAATGATATTTTTTTCACATTCATTCTACTCTTCAATTTCTTTTAATTAATCAGAAACGATTTCATTTTTACTTTATTCATAGATAGAACGATTGCTATCTAGAATTCTGAATAAGCATTTAAATATATTCCATTCAGCTTAGTTATTAACCAAACTATCCGTTTACTTATTAGTCAAAATTTCTTTTGAATTTAAGTATTCGTTTGACTATTTTTAAAGGAGAAGACACTCCAACTTATTTGTTGCAAATCCTTCACCAGATATAAGACCTTTATTATCATCTGGTAAATATGATTTTAAATATATAATATCGCCTTATCGAACATTATTTTAACTAAGTATTATTGACAATATATAAATACTTTTCATCCTCATGAATTATTTGCTATAAACTTCCCCAACTTTCATCCTAGTCCATTCGATTTCGGATAAAATAATTAATTAATTAATCTAAACCATAATGATAGTATTTATTAACTACGTTATCAATTTTAGAAAAACAATATTATAAATAAGTGATAAATTAAATCATTACAAAATTAAAGAAATTGATATACATAAGTTTATTTATATGATAAATTAAATGGAATCTAAATCAATTTATTTTAGTTTAATATAATACTAAAATCCAATTAATTTGCCATTTCAAATCTTCATTATCAATTAGTATGAAAAGTTAAAGTAAAGTAAGAAATTAATCATAATTTGATGATTGAAACAAAGTTTATTACTATTTAGTGCAATTATAAAATTTTTTCATTAATAATATAATATCATTAGAATTAAAATGTCTGTATTTAAATTTTTAGTAAGTTTCTTGAACTGAAAAAAAAACGATTTTGTTATTAATATCTAATTATATTCAATATCTGCAATTTTTTTAATTTTTATTTATTATTTTGAAAATGAGTATGAGTAAATGTTGGTGTTCTCTATAATTAATTATTTGATGATATAATTATGAAACATACACAATCAAGAAATCAATATCAAGTTAGAATTTAATTTAATAATTGAAAAAAATATAACTAATTACAGGATCTTATAGTAAAATAAATCAAATTCATAGGAAAGTCTATTATTATTAAAGGAAAGAAAGGTAGAACACTTATAGATTAGACAATTTATTTTGAAAAAATTAAAATATTATTCAATTAGATAAATTATTAAAGAATCAAAGAACATTTATATTAAGAATAAATATTAAAGTTTTAATAATATATATACGGTTTTCAACATAAAAAATATACAGTATTTTTATCAATCAAAAAGATTTCACATTTTGATTTCTTATCTTCAATAACTTAACTGTATAATGAAAATATTTTAGAGAATAAAAGGTTATTAAATTATAAAAAAAAGTAAATTAGGAAAAGTATAAAGATAGATGAAGAAATAAATAAAGAAAATTAGCTAAAATGTGGATAAGGAATGATTAATAAATATTAATTTAATGTAAAAATTCTAAAAATTCATTTGCTTTATCCTTTAAACTTAATGTTACTATAATTATAAATATTATTTTTATAAACATGAGTAAAAATAAAGGTGTTAGTAAGGATGTTTAGACACCATAATTTTTAGAAAAGAAGCCTTAAAATGTCCAAACATAAAATTTGAATTCAAGACTTAAATAACCAGATTTGAATAGAAAATTGTTAACAATGCCTATTGATGCCAAATACAAAGCAGTTTTAGGTCCAGATACTGATAGTTTAGTTGCTTATCTTAAACATAAGAAGAAGAAAGAAAAGGCAATATAAAAATTAAAAGAATCAGGAAAAATATAAATTGTAAAAGAGCCTAAATTATCAATCGATAAATCCTTGCCTTAAGGAATTTATGAAACAGAGGAAGGTAAATTAAAAGATATATCTGGGAAAATTATTAGACTAAATGGTTAAGCTAAGTCTCTAAAAATTAATTAAGAAAAGTAGAAGCATGAGAAAGTTTAAGAGATGTTGAAAATTTAAAATAATTTAAAGGATGCTTTAAATGATAAGGGAAGATTCTTAGATAAAAATGTTACAATTCAAAGTAGTAATATAAAAAGATAAAAAAGAAAATTATTAGCTTTTAATTTTATTGAAAATGGTAATAAGGATGTTGAATAAGTATAATAATAAACTTCTATTTAAATTGAAAATTAAAATGAAGAAAAAGTATAAGAAAAAGATATATAAAATTTAACAACAACAATAACAACAACAAATTAAACAAATTTTAAAAGAGTATGTGTTAAGAGGAAACATCATGATCCTATTCCTAATATAGAATGGTGGGATATACCATTATTTCCAGAGAATCAAGCAAATTATATTCCAATAAATTTAGAAAATGAATAAGAACATAAATAACCTGCTACAGCCCATACTTAAGAAGAGATTTAAAGGAATATTACATTTTTAGAGTAATTATAATATACAGATACAAATATATTATTGGATAAGATAACAAAATTATTAGAGCATCCTAAACCATTTGTTATTAGTGAATTAGTATAGAATAGAGAAAAAGCTGCTTTACCATCATTTTTAACAAAAAAGGAAAGGAAAAAAAGATTAAGAAAATTACGTATGGATATTCAGAAAGAGAAATAAGATAAAATAAGATTAGGTTTATAGAAACCATCTCCACCAAGAATAACATTATAAAATATGATGGCAATATTAGGAGCAGAAGCATAAATAGATCCAAGTAAGGCAGAATAAGAAGTTAGAAGATAAATTTAAGCTAGATTAGATAAACATATAAAATAAAATGAAGAAAGAAAATTAACTAAAGAATAAAGAGGTGATAAATTAAAATTAAAATGGTAAAAAGATTCTGCATAAGAAATAAGAGTTGCTGTATTTAGAATAGATGATGATTTATCATCAACTAATTTAGAATCTAAAAAATTAAAATTTAAAGTAGATATGAATGCTTAATAAGTGAGTTTATAAGGAGTATGTTTAATAGCTTCTTAGAATGGATAATAATTAGTACCTTCAATAGTAGTAGCAGAAGGTGGACCAAAAGGAATAAAATTTTATAAAAAATTGTTATTAAATAGAATAAAATGGAGATGTAATGATTAAAAATCAGGTTGTACATTAGTTTGGGAAGGTGTATCTAAATAACATGCATTTAATAAATGGAAAACAATAGAAATAAAAAATGAAGCAGAAGGAAAGAGAATATTAGCAGAAAAAGGTGTAGAATAATTTTGGGATTTGGCAATGAATAATCATTAAAATTGATTGATATATTAAATTTAAATTATGCTTCAATTATATTTATATTTTAATAGATTGATAAAAATATATGTAAATATTATATTCTGATTATAATTATAAATAACTTTATTGTAAACTATGGGTTGTTGTACATTTAAATTGTATAAAGAGGAAGCAGGTATTAAAGATATTAATTTAAGTCTTAACTATAGAGGATAGATAATAAGATTAGATAGATGCAGGGGTTACTCATTAAATTGTTGGAAATGTTACAACTAAGATATTATTTTAAGACAAAGAAACTAGTGCCATTAAATCAAGTTCTTTATCAAAAGAATAAATTTATTAAAAGGATTTAGAATAGTAGTAAAATTAAACTAAAAATAAGGAAGGAAATAATTTTGAAATGGGTAGAAAATCAATTAGTGGCACTATGAAATTAACACCAGAAATGTTGGTTAGAAAGTAATGTATAACTGAAAAGTTCCTTTCTCATTATGAAATAGTGAAGAAATTGGGATAAGGAGGATTTGGAGAAGTTTATTTGGTTAAACATTTATCAACTGATAATTTAAGAGCTGTAAAAGTAATATTAAGAAAAACAATTAATTGTGAAGAAAAATTATTAGAAGAAACAGAAATTTTAAAAACTTTGGATCATCCTAATATTGTTAAAGTCTTAGAAATCTTTGCAGATTTTAAATATTATTATATAGTAACTGAATATTGTAAAGGAGGTGAATTACTTGATAGAATTAAAACAATATCTAAATATAATGAAAGATTAACTGCTAAATATATGAAATAAGTATTTTCAGCAATACTTTATTGTCATCAAAAAAATATTGTTCATAGAGATTTGAAAGTATTTATTATAATCAATAAATATTATAGCCAGAAAATATATTATTTGATTCAAATGATCCTGATGCTAATTTAAAAGTTATTGATTTTGGAGCCAGTGAAAAAATGATTAATTAATCTTGTTTAACAAAAAAAGTTGGAACTCCATATTATGTAGCACCAGAAGTAATATCTGAACCAGGTTATGATCTAAAAGTGGATGTTTGGTCCTGTGGTGTTATACTATATATTTTAATGATTGGAAGACCACCATTTAAGGGATCTAATGATATTGAAACTTTAAGATTGGCTAAATAAGGTAAATTAAATACAAATAATGATCGTTGGAATAAATTAAGTGATTAAGTTAAAGATTTAATCAATAAAATGATAGTTGTTGATCCTAAATAACGAATTACTATGGAATAAGCATTTAATCATATTTGGATCTAAAATAATGAGAATTAAGATATAGAAGATTTTAATATAATTTAAACACTTAGTCATTTTTCTGCTTAAAATAAATTAAGAGCAGCAATTATTTAATTTATTTCAGTTTAATTAGTTAATAAAGAAGAAAGCACTAAATTATTTTAAACATTTAAGTCTTTAGATTTAAATGGAGATGGAGTATTAAGTAAAGAAGAATTACTTAAAGGAATTTTAACTGCTGATATTGATCATTTTTAAGCAGAAATTATGGTTAATGATTTAATGTAAGAATTAGATGTAAATGAATCTGGTAAAGTAGATTTTACTGAATTTATTTCTGCTGCTCTTGTACTTTAATCAAAAATTACTATAAATAATATAAAGAATGCTTTTAAAATGTTTGATTTAGATGGAAATGGTGTAATAAGTAAAAATGAATTGGAAAATATTTTTGGAGGAATTGAAATTGATAATCAAGCTTGGGATGATATTTTAGAAAAGTTTGATTATAATAAAGATGGAGTAATTGAAGAAGAAGAATTCATAAAATTATTAGAAAATATTTAATTATGAATATATTATTTATGTAACCAATTTTTATTATATTTATTCAATGAAAAATCAATTTTGAATAACTAATATCTTCATCTAAATCAGAAAATTAAATATCTTCATCTAAATCAGAAAATTAAATATTTTCATCTAAATCAGAAAATTACATATTAATATCAGCAATTAAATTTGAGCCTTCTTATTATAATTCCATAAACCTTTTTTTTAATTTTTTAGGTAATAAAAACTTGGCTACAACTCGACCATTCTTAAAAATTTCTTTTTTTTGTTATTAGATTTTACTATTAGAATCATCATAGATTTCCGAAAGTGCTCTTATTGAATCTTATGAAGTTTAATAATAAACAAAACATTATTAAACTTAAATATTTTAACGTTTATTTATTTTAATTGTTAGACGAATAACTTTGCCAAATTATCCCAAAAATTCAGAAATTTATTCTTTGGTTACATTCTTTTAGATATTTTTGATGATGAGCAATCTTACATCTGGTTCATCTTTTTTGCTCTAAACCAGACTGAAAAAAAAGTTATCACTTTCACCTTTAAAAATATCAAATGGATCTTTATACATTTCTTCAAAAAATTATTCTATTTGTTAAATTTAAAATTTTTAACTACCATTAGAATTGGTAGGAGGTCCATACTTTTTAATTAATTCGAGTGCATTTAAAGCATTAGAATTAAAGCATGGAAGTGTTCTAAGTAAATTACACTTTGTTATGTTGTCTTCTGCAAATTAAATATTTAGAAATGTTATTTTTGCCCATGGTTATCTTGTTACTCGATCTATATGAACATAACAGTCTTTCACTTAATTATTTAAGTACTCTCTGATTATTAATGACCATCCATATTCAAATGAACTGATAGCTTTCACTTTAGCAATTAGATGTTAAGGCAATGGAGGTGCAAAGTTTTTGAAGTATACTGTTGCTGATTCTATTTTGTTTTCTGGTTCATAATAATATTGCTCTAATTTCAAAATTTTGCCTTTATGAATGAAAGGATTTTTGTAGCTTCTATTGATTAAGTTTATACCATCCTCCTTCTTTTCAATTTAAATAAAACCATAACTTTATTGCTTTCCATTTTCATCTTTATTTATAACAAGTTTTTACACAGTACAATATTTTGAAAATTCTTTTTATAATTCCTTACTGTCTGCATTCTAAGGTAGATGGTGCATGAAAATACGAAAACTAAAGAAAGACTTAATTTTGATGATGTTTTTGATGAATATTTTATTTGAATGTATTTCTATTGCTTTATTGGCTGATTCTGGATTGGAGAATGTTATAAATGCCTTACCAGTTGAAAGTTTAGTTTTTTAGTCTTTTAAAATCTTTATCCTACAAACCTTTCCAAATTCCTTAAATTTACAAAATAAATAATTTTCAGTAATTTCCTAATTATAGTATAGATTCATACCTTATCTAAATTCTCAAGACATATGATTTTTTGTAAATTGTATTATTTTCCATTTGTGATAGGTTTTTGTTATAATGACTCTTCCTTAAATTCTTACATATATTAATTTGCAATTATTGATATTTTATTTAATAGTTTATGATACATATTTCCAGATATTTATACTATAAAATATTATCAAATCCATTAGAAAATAGAATTAAAAAAAGTTCTATTTTTTTTTTTATTTATTAATAAAAAGTATTAATATCATTTTTATTTATTTAATTATATGTGTAATAGATTTATAAATTTTAAATTCAGGCATCTTATAATTATAATCATAATTGTATTAATATTAAATTGCATAATCAAATAGGTAAATACAAAATAATAATTTGATTTATATCAGAATTATATAATAATAAATTTATATTATTAGATACGATGAAGTTTTAACTATATAGTCTTATCTTAATATATTTTGTATATTGTGGTAATTTAATATAAGATTATTATAGATTGGGAAATATATAAGCATGAACTATTTGATATTGCATCTAGTGTAGATTGGATTGGACTGAATTCTGATTCATCAATCAGTTCATTAACATAAATCGATCCATCTCTTTGTACACCAACATCGACTACTTATTTGGCAGGAGGAAAGAATAAAATTTGGAGAAAAATCAACATGCCAACTAATAGAAATTTCTCTGCTATCAGAATTGAATTAGATTTTTATTATATTGATCAAATGAAGGATGTCTTAACTAAAGTTTACTTAAATTAAGTCATTATTAGTGAGAATATTAAATTCTAAGAAGTTCTATCAACGCCAACACCATTAATTTATTGTAATAAACCTGGAAATTAGAATTCTGCTGATAGCTCTTTAATTAAATTGACATATGTTAAAGAATTTAGAGAGGATTAAATTGAAATAGTAATTGAATCATTAGGATAATAACCTGTTATAATATATGCATTATCAGGATTTTATTTATATGTATAATTTTGTGATAATTATTGTGAAATATGCAATGATACAGGATATTGTGAGAGATGTAAAGATGACTTTAAATTAATTAGAGGGTAATGTCTATGCTCTTTTATTCGTGATTATAGAAATTCTTTATTTTAATTAGAAAATTCTGGTTTATTATAATGTTTAAATTCTTGTCCTAATGGATATGTTCCTGATGAAAATGGAATTTGTCAACTTGGAACTTAGCATTTATTATTTAATGATTTAATTGGAGATTTTGACTCTTATTTATTCTACATAATCAAAGACAAATATTTTTCAGATATATATGATAATTCTTAAAGAATAATATAAATTGGAAATTAAAAAGTAGCAGGTCCCTTTTTTTATAATGAATAAATTGTTTTTCCTTAATTATCTATAGTTTCTTTCTCAAAGATAATGATAAAATTAAGAATATATTTCTTAAGATATTAATATTCTAAATCAATTGGAGGATAAATCTAATTAAAATTTAATAATTATACTGTTTTATATATTTATGATTATGATTCACCTGGACTATATTATTAATAAGGAATAGCTCATATAAATAATTTACAGTCATGTGAATTTAAGAATTCTGATTGTTTTTAAAGTGATATTTATTTTGAGATGCTTTTAAATTATGAAGTCACTGAAATAACATTTACAGGTTAATTTACAATCATAGAACCTCTTAGAGGATGGTGTTTATCAAATTTAGAGATTTTAGAATAGCAAATAACAATAAGTCAAAACTTATGTTATAATAATTGTTTAACCTGTCCATTTATGTAACCAAAATTCTGTAATTCATGTAAATTAGGATATTTCTTTTTTGCAAATAAATGTTTATCAAAATGTCCTTTATAAACAATATTAATAGGAAATGAATGTGTAGAAAATGGTATGAGTGGTTCATATAATTATATTCTAAACATTCTATATGATGATAATAATTATGATGATGAAATTTAAAATTTAAGTTATAATGAAAGAGTAGACCCAAAAATAAGTAAGTTCATATATAATTCAAATACTTATTCAATATTAGAAGGAATATCAATTTGGAGTTATGGATCAGTATATCATATAATTAAAAGTGAAAGACCTTTTTACAAAGCCTATATTAAGCTTAATGTAATTTGTATTGATTTAAAATATGATAATATATTTGAAATATTTGTAAATGCTACTGGGATTACCTATTAAATAACAACAGCATCACCTAATTTAAATCAATTCTAATTTTTATCAATTGGAAATATAATGGGTTCATCATTATTTAATGAATATTTAGCTGAAGTATATATTGAACTTCCTACATTCTAATCACTTGATAATTTGTTATTAACATTTTCCATTTAAAAATTACAAGATTGGCATTAATATTATGGAATATTTAATTATAGAGTTATGGTAATTCAATGTCCAGAATTTTGCAATAAATGTAATTCTGCAGGCTAATGCCAAAATTGGATGATTGATATTTCACTATAATCTGGAAGTTGTGTACAAGGTTACTATTATGATCATAATCTTCATACTTGTTCTTAATGTAATAGTGGATGTTAATAATGTACTAATTCTTATTATTGTGATTCTTGTTCTCCTTCATATATTCTAATTTATGGTTAATGTTATTGTTAAGATACTTATGAATTAAGTAATAAATGTACTTATACATATCCTTGTCATAAGGGATGTTTAGTTTGTGGATTTGAAATAGAATAAAATTTAAAAAATAGGATTTAAAAATGTTTAATTTGTGATGATTCTAATCATTATTGGTTAAATATTAATGAATGTACTTGTTTAGAAGGATATTATATGGAAAATTAGATTTGTTAGCCATGTTCTGAATTATGTAAAACTTGTATCAATTCTCCAAGAATTTGTACTAAATGTGATTCTTCATTAAATAGAGTATTGAATCATTATAAATGTGAATGTCTTTTTGGTTATTATTAATAAGAACCATATATAGAATGTTTTAAATGTAATACTACTTGTTAAACTTGTTAATTCTAACCATCTTTTTGTACAAGTTGTTTTATTGATTAATTTAGATATCTTTTTGGTAATTAATGTTTATGTAAAGATGGATATTTTGATTAAGGAATTGAAATTTGTAATGAATGTGATCAAAAATGCAAAACTTGTTCTGATATTAATACATGTTTATCTTGTTATGAAGATTAATATAGAAAATTAAATTTAATGAATACTCAATGTATTTGTTAATAAGGATATTTTGAAATAGAAAATAAATTAGAATGTGATTCTTGTCATGTTTCTTGTGAATTTTGTTTAAATTCATCTTTAATAAATATGTGTACTCGATGTCCAATCACTAGAGAACCTTAATAACATAATACTGTTTTTTAATGTGTTTGTAAAAGAGGATATTATGAATCTAATATGAAGGAATGTTTTTCCTGTAAGGATTATATTAATCCTCCCATTTCTCATTATTGTTATAGTAATTGTGGTGATAAGATTGTTTAATGGAATGAAGATTGTGATGATGGTAATAATCATTCAAAAGATGAATGTATCTCATGTATATTTTCAAATTCATATTGTTTTAATTCATTATGCACATTATGCGAAATGGGATAATGTAAAAATTGTATAGATGGTTATTACTTAAATTTAAATAATCATTGTGATAAATGTGATTCATATTGCAAGACTTGTTAAATCAAAGCAAATAATTGTCAATCTTGTATTTTGTATAATGAGAATTTATCTTGTATTATTTGTGAAAGTAGATTAGGATATTAAATTAAAGATGGAATATGTTAAAACATTTGTGGTGATGGATTGTAAGTTGATAATGAATAATGTGATGACGGAAATGAAAATTCTGGGGATGGATGTTTTAATTGTTTAATTGAAAATGGCTGGACATGTTAAGATACATGTGAACTCTTAAATTATCCATATCTTATATTTGAAGAAGATATATATGATAATTTGTATTAAAAATAGAGAAATTTTATAATAAAATCAAATATACCATTAAAAACATCTGTTTCTTTTACATAAATTTGTTAGTTTAAAATGAAAGATTCTAAAATATTTGAAATTAATAAAAATCAAGATCTTACTAATTATTTTGATGATTACAATATACTTTTAATTAATGTAGAGATTATATTAAATGATCGAGATGAAAATCCAATTTTAATATGTTTAATAGAAAATCCTTAATATTATCAATCTAAATAAGGTTTAACCTTTAAATAGTTAATTTTTTAATTTGAATTATTAAAATATCTCAAACCCTCTTAAGAAGTTATAAATGTTACTCAAGGCATAATAGATCTTAATAAATATGTGTTGTACATTTTATTGGGTTTGGCTGCATTTTCATTAATAATAGGTGGATTACACATCTTTTGGAATTTATTGGATATCTTATAATTAATATCTTATTTATAATTTTTTAATATCATTTATCCTTATAATGTAGATACTTATTTTAGATTATTTGATTTTGCACAATTTGATTTCCTTAAAATATTTCTCAACATTGAAGATTTAGTAAATAATTATGTTAGTTCACCTGATCCTCATTTTAAATTTGTATTGAAGGGTTACTCATCCACATTCTACATCAATGCTTTTGCTGTTTTTATAGCATTTGTAACTACATTATCAATTTATATTATATGCATAATAGGATTTAGGATATTAACTAAAATAATGGCTCATTATTCAGAGGAGAATTTATATATAGATGATGAAGATCCAGAATTATTCAAATATATCATTCTTAGAATTATAAGAAAAGTCTAAAGAGTTTTCCTTAAAATTATTCATTATTTTGGTTCAGGATTATTAAGAACATTTATGTCAGTTGCATATGAATACAATCTTGCTATTTTTCTATAATTATCAGTACGTAATTTATAGAATCCCTTTTTGACATCAAGTTTTATTGTAAGTATTATTTTTTTATTAATTTAATTGTATTTTATTTTAAAGGGATTCTTTCTGATGAGTAATCAACTGTTTTATTTTAAGTAATAATATGTAAAATAATAATATGGAGCTTTATTTGAAGGCATTTAAATAAGAAGATAAAAACCTTATTCTAATTATTATAATCTAATTCTTCTTTGTAAGAAAGTATTATTCATATTTTTGATAGTGTTTTGTTATAGTGAAACATATATTACTATTTTATCATGTTCAATACTAAATGTTATATTTATCTTATACGTTAAATCAAATTATCCATTAAAGGATATATATGAACATTATAAAGTATTAGGGTCAGAATTACTTATTTGGCTAGTTGAGTTATTAATCTTGATACTATTTTATAAATAATAAAATGATTCAAATGAATAAGAGGAATTAATAATTGGTTGGTTCATAATCGTTTTATGTACTTTATTAATTTTATATTAATTTATTCTCGATTTTAAATAACATTTTGTATTTTTGAAAGAAAATTATGTGATTATTTAGAATCTTATATAAAAAATAAGAAATTACTTTAACAAACCAATTTAAGTTCATTAAGAATCATAAGCATTTTTAGAATAAATTCCAAATATATTTTAAATATAACAATAAATATATATGGATTAAAGAAAAATAGTAACATTTAGAATGGAAAATTGAAAATTCAATATTTTTAAACTTATTATTATTAATGAAATAATAATAAATTTATTGATTCTACATAAATATTTCTATATGAATATTAATTATTATATAGAAATATCCCATATTATTTATGATATCTATATATTCTAAAATATGTTATTTAAATATCAAAATATCTTTTACAAGAGAGTATAATTGTAAATTATATTACATTTTATGTATAGAATTGATTAATTTTCATTTTGTAATTAGTTATACAATGTAATAATAAATATCAATTTAGGAATGTTAAAGAGAGAGTATTATTATTGGAGAAATAAAAAAAAGAAAGAGAAGAAGCAGAACAATCTATGAAAATTGCTAAATCTACTTAGATTACTAAAGTATTAGAGGATTAACCTTAAATATAAAAGTATTATATATACATAATTCAAAAGTACTTAATCACAATAACAGGAGAAAGAATAAACAAATCGAGAAAATGAAGTAATAAACACTTTAAATAAAATGTTTAATGAAAATCATTAAATAAGACATTAAATAGATGGATAGTTATAAAAATAAAATGAAATGTAAACAATAATTGCTTAAGATTCAGATGAAGAAATTGAGAAGACTGATCAAATATTTGTAAATTAATTGATTTCATAAGTAAATGAAAAAGAATTACAAAGTGAAGACAGGATTTATGTCAGTATGATAAATAATGAATTTACTACTGAAATTAAGAAATCTTAAAGATAATCAATGGATTTATAATAAATTAATATTCATGATCGATCATAATCCATTTTAAAATCAAACCTGATATTAAATAAATTAAACTAATTAATTTTAGTAAGAGATGATAATGATTATCTATAAAATATTGATAAGATTCTATATATTTAAAGATTTGTAAGATAAAAATTAGAAAAAGAATAAAAGGAAAGAATTGAAAAAGAATAACTCCATATTGAAAAAATGAATAGGTATAGAATTAATGTATTAAATGAATTAATATAAACTGAAATTAAGTATGTTGCTGATTTAGAGATATTAAATATGATTAAAAATCTATCAATTGAAAAATTTCCAAATAAAGAAGATGATATAAAAGTGATGTTTCATATTAATGAGATTCTTTAATTTAATACTGAATTTTTGAGTGAATTATAAAAGAATAATAATCTTAAGGATCCAAATGCTATTTTAATCAAAAACATAATTCCACTACTTAATGGATTTATATTCTACTATGAATATTGTAAAGCTTATAATTAAACTAGAAAAATAACTATTTAATATGAAGCTATGCCTGCCTATTAATAATTTCTCAAAGATATCAAAATACAAAATTTATTAAAAGGTTTAACATTAAATGATTATAACATTAAACCAGTTTAAAGATTACCTAAATATGTATTATTATTCAAAGATTTATTGAAACATACTATGCCATCACATCCTGATTATTAAAATGTGAAATTTTGTTTAGAAACAATTGAAAAGATTAATGATAAGAACAATAATGAAATGGATGTCTATTTAAAATAAGCAAAATTAATTGAATTATATTAGTAATTTGGCAGTATTTAAAATTTATCTGTTTTTAAACCTAATATATTTTTTATCTTTGAAGATATTTGTTAAATTTATACAAAAAAAATCAAATAAAGAATCATTATCTATGCATTTAATAATTTACTTTTATTTGCTAAAAAAAATAAAGTAAATGCTTTAAAGTATAAACTTCATATTCCAATAACTTAATAATCTTATATAAAAAATATGAAAGATTCATTAATTTTGAAGAATTCATTTGAGGTTGTAACACGTAATGAATCAATTATAATAGTAAATGGTGATTAAAATACAAAATAAATACTTAAAACAAAAATTGAAAATATTATAAATTAATAAATTGAATTATTTCAATCAAAAAAAGATAAAAAATAAGAGATCAATTATTGTGTTAAAGTAGAAATGATAGGAACTCAAAAAAATCCAAAATTAAATAAGAATGTTACATTTTATTAAATAAATTTTACTATTGATACTGTTACTATTGTATGTCTAATTAGATTTAGTTAAGTTAAGAGTTTATTATAAATTGTTAATAAATATGATAATAAATTGAAAATTCCAAATATAACAAAAAGTTCATCAAAAAATTAAAAAGCAATTGATGAAAGAAAGTTAAGGATTGAATAATTATTATAAATTGTTTTTAATTCTACATAGATAATTGAAAATAATGAATATTAGAAATAGGTTTTGGAAATTTTGAAAATTGATTCTAAATTTTATAGTTTACCAGAACAAAAAAGATTAAAACCTGAATTATTTTAGAGTATATGCAAATTGAAATAAAATTAAGTTAATTCATATTTAGAAATTCTTTAAGAATTACAACAATAAACATATAATTTAAAAATAAATAAAGATGATTAATAAGTTAAAATTGGTAATGAAGCTCTATAATAACCTTATTGTATTGAAATAACACTATTGACTGGATAAAATTTATAGGTTGGATTCAAAAAAAATACATTAACATGGTTTATAAAAAATGCAATTGCAAATCACATTAATTTAAAATATTTTGTTGACTTTAAGATATTTATTGTAGATACCGGAGGAACAATTAGAGTAATAGAAGATGATGAAAAAATATCAACATTTTTAGATAAGAGTAAAACAGGATTTCTTTAAGTATTAAAAAAGATGTTTAAGAATGGAACTAAATTTTAATTTATATTTAGAAAGTATTTATATTTGCCATAGAAATAAGAGGAATTAGAATATCGTTAGGATGAAACTAGATTGAAATATTTAATGTTTGAAATAGTATTTTAAGCTAAAAATTAAATATTTCCTTTAAGTTTTTTAGATTTTTGTTTAATGACAGCTTTTTATTCTATTGCAACCCAATAAAAAATTGATAAGAATTTATTGAAAAAAACATTGCCTAATACTGTAATTAAATAACATTCTGAAAAACTTTGGTTTGATTAGATTTAAAAGGAAGTAACATTTCGAGAGAAATAATTATAAGAATTTTTATAAAAATAATAATTGTAGTAATAAAATTAAAAGAATAGTACTATTTAAGGTTTGTCAAGCTAATTGATGATAGCTTGTTTTTAGACTAACATATTGTATGGAATGTAATTATTTTTTGTAGAATGTACAAAAGAAACTATTTAAATATTTTAGTAATAAGAATTTGGCATTAAATTAAGCCCTCATATTTTAATAGGTATTTAAATTTATAATTGAAGGTTTGAATTATAATGGCTTTCATTTCATAAGACCAGACAATAGAGTTGTACTTATTAAAATTGATTATGGTTTGATTTCAGAAATTAAATCGTTCGTTATTGAGTTTACTTGTAAAATTAAAAATTACAATTTGATTTTTAAGACGTAAACCCCTTATGAAGTAAAATATTCAGTTTAATAATTAGATTAAACACTTAATTTTAGAATATTAGGAATTAATTAAAATTCTAAATTCTTGATAATTAATTATAATTATTTTATAACATTCAATCTTTTTAACGTAATATATTATAATATAAATAATTTGAGAACATAAGATTTAATTGATTAATATTCCATCATAACATCTGTATTAATTTATAGAAGAGTGAAGGTTAGGAACTTAAGTTGTTTTACTTATTCTTAAGTAAGATTATGAAGTAGTCAATAGTTAAACATTTTAAAAGTACATAAAGTGAGTATATAAAAACATTAAATAAATAATTATATGTAAGAAAATGAGTTTCCCATCTCAATTTGTGTTCCCTCTTTCAAAAAGAATGATGATGTTGTCTATTATCAATTAATGTAAGATTTTCATCAGATTCTAAAATATAGTTTCATCGAAAATAATTAAAGATGTACCTTCTCAGTTGATTATCGATATTCCCATCTTAAATTATTGCATGAATCCTTATCGACTCTTAAAGCGAGTTTGCCGAAGTTTCCTTCGACTAATTGGTGGAGATCCACCAATACAAATGAAGAATTAATAGAAGAGAGAAGAATACAGTTAGATTATTTCTTTAAAAATCTCTTCTAATGTTAAGGAGTATGCAAAAGTTTGATTATGAAAAATTTCATTCTCAAATCTCAATGTTTATATCTGAAAAAGGTTGAAAAAGTATGTAAAATCTTTGTAATTTAAGTAATAACGTGATATCCTGAAGAAAGAAAGAAAGGCTTAAGCAACCCCCTCCTTAAATAAACAGAAATCCAAGTCTCAAGTAAATTCATTTCAAAATAGTAAATAGTTGACAACCCCTATTTTTGGGCCTGCTGAAGATCCAATAGAAGATCCTCGTGAGAGATCCCGTTCTTGGGAATTTAAATTAACTTAAAAGAAATCTCAATAAGTCTTTGAGAGAGATTCTAAGTAATTAAACAATGTATTTATTCTTATTCTTTATTTTAGTTAAACTTCGGTGGAGTTCCTATATTTAAAGGCATTCTATTGAGATTTAAATGATAAAAATAGATTTCATATAAATATTAAAAATATTATTATTTCTTTTGCTACATTGAGAGTATTACCCAATAAAACAACATTAAAATCAATATAATCATTTTAAAATTAATTTAGAGAGGTTCTATCCGATACCTCTGGCACTATTGAAACTACAAACACTTTTTTAATTTTTTGAAGTATGAATATATCTAGTAGTGGATGCAGTCTAATAGGAATTATTAGAATTCGAAAGATTAAATGCACTACTATACCATAAATTAATATCATAAGCACAATTTTCTTTAATATACCTTATTAATTCTAGAACTTAAAAACTTGATGGTCTATCAAGTGGATTAGGTCTGGTCATAATTTTGACTAATTCGAACAATTGATTATTTTCACTATTTTGATAAGTTTTATTTTTTTAAAAACTAATATTAGATTAATTTGATTATTATAATTTTGTTCCTGTTAAAAGCATGTATAAAACACAACCAGCTCCAAAGACATCTACTTTGAAATCATAGTTAATTTTTGTTTAATGTACATTTATAACTTCAGGTGCAACATAACCTTCTGTTCCACAATTAGGATTTTCAATTAATTATTTACCATCATAACAAGCAAGCCCAAAATCTATTAATTTGAGTTTGTTGTTATGATACATTATATTGGCTGGTTTAATGTCTCTATGAAGTATTTAGTTCAGATGTAGAAATGTCAAAGCTTCAAGTAATTACTTAAATTTTATCTAATTTATACTTGTATAATTTCTATAATTTCTTCATTTTTAATTTGATTTGATTTATTGAATATAAGTTATTTTAAATTATCTCCTTCAATAAATTCAGTCACTATTTAATAATACAGTTCAGTTTTAAAGACTTCATAAATCTCTACAATTTTAGGATGCTTAATTGATCTTAAAATCTGAATTTCATTTTCTATTGTTTTTTATTAGTCTTTCTTTCCATTTATTAATATATGTTTAATTGCCACTTTCTTATTATTAAAATAACATTCATTTGTAGTAACCTATAAATTATATGTTAATTTAATACCTAACCAAACGATCCAGCTTCTAACGTAGAAAGATATTTATAGTTTTAAGTTAGATTGACAAATATCATTTTGTTACTCAACCTCTATCTAAGTTATATAAGGTCGATCTGATCACCATAAAATTCTTTCAAATTACCTTAATATGGAAATTTGAAACCAACTAATCTTTATTGTTTTATTATCCATTCAAAACTTGTAAATTCTTCAATATTCATTATATACTTTGGAGTATCTGTATTTTAATGCTAGAATATGTCACAACTAATTACATATGTCATAGTGATGAGGTTATTGTGTTATTTTAACTAATAAACTCTATCTCTAAAAAAATGTTTTCGAACAACTCTACAATAAAACGGCACTTCTAATTGGTTTAACTAGAAAGGTTGTTGTAGTGATTTTTTTTACATTTAGATATAATAAATTAATTATTTTAAATCATTGATTAAACTCAAATAACTTGCTTTTATTCTCTTTAAAAATAAATTAAAATGCTAGAGATGTTATCTTTACCATATTCAGACTCAACATTCTTTGCCACAATTGAATCGCATATAGTTTCTAAGATATCTTATAAAGGCTTCCCTTATTGTATTCTCTCTAAAATAACCTCTGAAATAGCATTATTAGTCCAAGTTTCCCAAAAACCTATAATTTATCATTAATAATATAAAACCATGACTTCCCATTAAAATTAATTCTGTCTCCTCTTTATCAACATATTTTATGCTTGGAACAGAAATAAGCAATTATTTACTCTAATCTAAATTAGAATTAGATTTATATTCAAAATTTCCTAAACCTCTACTATATGGGAGATGAGCATTCACTCTATTTTCCCAAACTTCTCCTCCAGCTGCAAGTATCCTTTGTTTTTCATGATCATTCATTGGATAATGTTCAACAGTCATTACTTTATGTTTACCTTCATATCGAATGATACATCTGGATAACTATTTTATCAAAAATGATGAAATACTCCTGCATTTGCTACATAAATATTTTCATTTGTAATCAAAGTTAATAATAATGTGACACCTTAATAACTAGTACTCTCCTTAAATTAATTTTTTAGTTAATTATCCAATCTTTCATATAAACCTATAATAGCTTTGTCATAATTTTTCTATTTATATTCTTAATCATTAACAAGTGCTTCCACTATGTGATCCTGAATATATTTGCCATATTCTATCCCACCATATTGTTCCACTATACAGAATAAACAATTCTCTTAATCAAACTTCTCCTTTATTATTACAAATTCATCCTACTGTATTTGCCAACCCTATAAAGATGTAGACGTATATGCAAAATCCAATACTTTTCCAGATTGGGTTAATTTTGTTGTCTCAGGTTTTGCTAAATACAAACCCATTTCCAATTATATACAAATAATTAATTTTGATAAAACCTGATATACATACTATATATTCAAAATATCCATATTTTAGATTTTTTATTAATATACTTTAAATCCTAAATTATTTCAAGGTTCACTCTATATAAAAATTGTAATCAATATATGAAGTAACTAAGAATTATCGATATAATTATTACTTAAATTTATTAAGGTTAAATAAGATTAAGATCAAAGAACTTTATTTTATTTAAATTTCATTTTCTTATCTATTTCTCTATTAATAATAATAATCTTAAAGTCCTTATATTATTCAGCCAATTTCTTTAATAATTATCGATATTTTGAACTATAAATATTACTGAAAGATGGAAAGTATTTAGAATGCATAATTTAAATAAAAATTGTCCTTGAAACTAAAATTATTAATCAGAATAATAATTATGATTTATTTTACAACAAAAAATAAGATCATTTCATATAATTAATGATAAAAGTTTCAAAAATGATCGCAATCTAACAAATAAGCCTATTGTGGTCAAAATACAATTATTTTATCTTTCTGTTTAAATAAGATTATAATTAAAACAACTTATAGATTGATATCGATATAGACTCCCATTTTTTTTTGTGGATGATATAAAAAAGTCTAATTATTGTTGAACATTATTTTATAAATATTAAGAATCTTCTATTTTTACAAATAGCACTTTATAGAAATTACTACTTATTAATAAGATATTCTGTATTGATAATACATATGATTTATTTATTATATATTTATGTTTTATTAATATTTCGATAAAATATCAAATTAATTACACTCATTATAATTTAACTTATAAAAATAGTATCATTAATATCTATATTTATTATCAATATTTGATATATAATTATATACAAAGAAATATAGATTTTTTGTATAATATTTAAATGAACGTATGAATTTGGCGAGTTGAAATAGTAAGAAATATGTAAAATACATTAGAAATTATAATGCATTATAAAATTATCAATTAATATCTTTTAACATATTGTCTTTTGAATGTGAATCTTGAAATACAATTAAATATTTTGAATAATATTAACTTATTTTAGTTTAAAACAAGATATTAGAAATTTTGAAGAGCATAATATAATTAAGATTATTAATGAATGATACTATTGTAAAAGAGATAATGCCTACAAAGATTAGTGATAAAGAGAAGAAGATTATTGAATATCTAGAGGAAGAGCTATTATTAGAGCAATTCACAGATCCCTTGTTGAAATAAATGAACTTTGAGTTGTCAAAGAAGAAAACCATATTCTCATTTAGATCTATGGACTCTGACACTGAAATCTCTGAAGCTACTTCTTGTTCAACCATTAAGAGTAGCAAACTATAAATGTGTAAGTCGCCCTTGTTTAGAAGAAGACTCAGTGCATTAGTTTTAGAGTAGTTATCTTGATTTTGTATTATTTAACGTATTTTGAATCTCAATATTGGAAGAAGGAATAAGTGTCTCTCTCTACATATATTTCTTACATTTGATTTTATTAGTAAAATAATTGAAATATAAAACATTTGTAAATGTAACCAATAAGGCCTTCTTCGGCAAGTTAAACATTACCAAAAGTGGATCAAAAGAGTACAGCAAGGAAAAAATCAACTTATTAATCTCTTTTTCAACCAATCACAAAACCATCTGCTTTATTAATTGAAACTCCTGACTAACAATTAAAGAAAACTTAAGTATTGGAATTATTAGGATTCTATGAAAAATGTATTATTGATATTAAGAGTAGAACTAATGGCTGTAAAAGGAACAAATCAGGAAAAAAGTGAAGTGGATAGTATCTTTAAACGATTAAACACATTTGCAATGACATAAATTGAAAAGCTTGGATTTCATGATACAAGTATATTGATTCTATAATGGATTATTCAACATAAATAATTTGAGGAAATTCCAACATAAATGTATATATGAACCCTCTTATTTTATATAGTTGTTTAGCTTATAACAATTTAAGTTGTGTTTATCGTAGAATGGGATAAACACAGTTAGCATTAAATACTTTAGAGAATGCTTTACAATTAATTCAGATGTATGAATAAATAAAAATGGAAACAATAACATATTTGAATATTACATCTGTTTTAAGTTCAATGAATATGTAAAAATATTATTTTATTTTTAAGGCATGATAAAGCATTAAAGAATTCATTAAAAGCTATTTAATCAGGCAAGAAAGAATTTGATCCTAATCAAATTGAAACTGTTAAATATTTGGCTATGGCTAATTTTAACTATGGATGTGAATTAGAATAATTAGATCGTTTAGAAGAAGCTGTAAAACAATATAAAAGAGCATTATAATTTGTTCTTGAACATTTAGGTAATCACGATCCTTTTTTTTAAAAATTTCATATGAAACATCATTAAGCAAAGTAAAAATTAATAGTATAAATGAATTAACAATAACCAGGTCTATTTAAAACAGTATTATAATTAAAGAAATAATATGAAGTTCCAACAGATGAGAGTTATTAATAAACAACTCCTTTATGTTAAACTAAAAAATTTTCAATGTTAAAGAAAAATAATTATATGGAGGATTAGAATTATTAAAGAGATAGTAGTGAAACAATAAAGAAAGGAATGACAGATGAAGAAATGTTTTAAGATATAAAATTCTAGAAACCTATAGAAAAGAAAGAAGAAAAATCATAATAAGTGAATTAAAAATTACAATAAGATGAGATTTAATCAAGAAAACAAAGTTAGGTAATTAATAAGAAGATGAATCAGATTGAATAAATATAATTAGAAGCATGGTCTAATTCAGAACCATCAGATACAGAGATTAAGAAATAAAGAATTAATGAGAAATCTCCAGAATTAAAGTTATCATCTGTTAAAATAAATACAAAAGATTAAAGATTAAATTTTTTAAATAAATAAAATATATCTAAATAAAAAGTTGATGATAATTTATTGGAGAAAGAATAATAAATTATAAGAGAAATAGAAGAATAAATATATAATGCAGAGAGCATTGCAAAAATTTAAGCTTAATTTAGAATGAAGAAGGAGAGAAAGAAGTTTTATTGTCTCAAAAAAGCTAAAAAAGATTAAGGAGAATTATTACCTTCTGATGAATTGAAACTTAAATAATTTTAGAGGTTCATAAAAAGAAAATTAAATGAATTGAAAATGAGAGAGATTACAAAAAAAATAGTATAAAAAAATAAATTAAAGAAATTTCCTAATACTGAAAATTAAGCTTATAAACGAATTATATCTTTATTAGAAACATATAAAGCTTATAAAAGAATGCTTTTACATAAATATATAGTAAGAACAAGATAATTCTAAACTTTGAGATAGAGTTATTGTCATCCAAAATAGATGGTTAATGAGAAAATTGAACCATTTAGAGATTCATATATTTTTACATTTGGTATAACAAATGATGATTCATTTGTACGTTTTTCATTAGTAAATGGAGTAAAAAATAAAAGAAAAGAATAATAATATTATTTTGAAATGGATATTTAAAGTTTTTTAAAGTCTCTTGGATTATTGCATTAATATATTGAAGAATTAGAATGCTTTATAATTGAAGAGAATTAATTATTAAAGAATTTAAAGAATTTATAAACAGTGGCATAATAATTTATAATAATGAATGAAGTTGATGGGAAATATGTTGTAAGATGTTTAACTGAATTTTAAACATAATTTAGATTAGCACTTTAGAGAACAGCAGTTATATTGCAAGAACTTATTTTAGTTGATAATAATAAGCTATATATTTAAGGAATAAATAATTTTGAATATAATGATGTAGTTCCATTTGAAGAAGAAATTAGAGTAGTTAGACCTCCTCTTTACACTAAAAAATTGAGTGAAAAAGAATTAAGTTCTATAAAACTCATCTAATCATTTATGAAAGGTTATTTACAGAGGATTAGAGTATAAAAATGGATAAATTAAAAGTAAAAACAAATATATTCAACAAATTTAATAAAAACTGTGACTGGACATTATTTAAAAATTGTTAAAGCATAACATTTATAAAATAAGAAACATTATTTATATATAATAAATTAAGAAACATAAAAGAAATCAAATGATTTAGAAATAAAATAAATAGTATTTTAAAATATGGGAGAAATTAGTAGAGAAAATTTATTTGAAATATTGAAAATAGATTTAGATGGACCAAGTATAGAATATAGTGATGAAGCTAATTATTGGATATAAAAATAGGAAGATTATTAAAAAAGAGGTGGTAAGGAAACATATTCAAAACTAAATAAAGATGATTCAATTGTATTAATTTAAAGAGCAGTTTTACGTTATTTATTAAAAAGAAGATGTATAATTAAGAAAATTAATAAAACAAAATTTAATAATAGTGATTAAAAAAACATAGAAAGAGAAATTTTGGTTAGAAGAGCAATAATTTATGGATCAGATATGAATTAAAGAGCATGTTTAACTACATTATATTTAGAAATAGAAAGAACAGATCCAACTACATCTTTAATGGGTTAAAGTGAATATTAAAGTGTATTGATAACTTCAAAAAATTTAGAACATGTTTATGCATTTGATAAATGTGTTCCATTTTATTAGAAATTATTTTATCCATTATCTAGAACAGAAATTATAACAGTAGCATAAAGAATGGTTGAAGTTTCAAGAATAGTAAAAAATAAAAAGGGAGAACCTAAAGTTGAATGTAAGAGTGTTGATTAAGTTCATGGTGAGATATTATCAAAATAAGGAGAAGAGGATGATATTAATTAAAAGAAAGAGAATACACTTGATGCAAGATTGAAGATTGGATCTACATTAAGGGATAAATATTTATAATAATTTGTATCATGTTTAGAAGAGGATCCAGAAATGAAATTAAATCATTAAGCTGAAGATAATAAATAAAAAAATTTTGTTTCTGCACTTTAGAATGTTTTTAGAGATTTTAAAATTAGATTAACTTAAAGAGTTAAGACAACAAAACATGTTGATGAAGAAGATGAAGCATCAATTAAAGCTTATGTATAAAATGTTTTACCTACTACAGAATATGGTACTAATCCAAATTTATTTAATGATATTAATTAAGATTAATTATCAGATGTTAAATCTTAACATTCACTTAAAGAAGATTTAGATTTTGTTGCAGAATTTAATATCACATTATTGGATAATTTATTCAAATTGTAGATATTTTATTAAATGAATTAGTAGATATTTATAGTTCATGGATAAAGTATTTATACTTCCAAAATTTATAAAACATCAATACTAAAATCAGATCTTATTAATAATTATGATATTCCATATAATTATATCAAAGAAAATTCTTAGAATGTTATTTTACCACTTATTGATTTTTAAGATGAAAAGATTATATTTTCAAAAGATGAAATTAAATTGCAAAAAATTGTAGATGATTATTTAGCATTTGAATTTAATGATGATAAATCATCAAAAAAAGGAGTTTCTATTGATCATGGATTAGAAGAAATACCTCCTGATTAAATTACTGATAAAGTAGTAATTGCTATTTATTAAAAAGGTACAAGTACTATATTCTATGAATTTCATAGAGAATATATGATTGTTAAGATAATTATTCATTTTAATAATACTAATGAAAAAAGAGTAGTTGAAATTGATACACATTAATTTCAATCTAAATATGTTGATGAAAGAATAAAAGATTTAAATAATAAATAAGTAATTAGATTTTTTAAAGAATTTACTCGTACAATTACAAAGGTAATTACAATTAATGAGAAAGAACATACTCATAATTTTGAAGATTTAAGAGGAGATTTATCTTTGTTTTTAAGAGAGAAGTTTGTTTAAAAGATATAAGGAATGTTAATGGTAAAAAGAATGGTTGAAAAATTCAAATTATATAAATAATTAAAACGTTCAAAATTACATATACATAAATTTATTGTTAATAGTGGTTAACATTATATTGAAATATCATATTTCCTTATTAAATAATCTAGCAATCTCTAATTAACTATGAGAGAATTGACATTTGTGACTCCATAGGGTCATCTAGTAGAGAGAAGTAAAACATTAAAGAGTAAAAGAAGATTAAGAGAAAAACAATTTTTAATTAATTTAGAAAAATTATCATAATAAAGTGATTAATTAATTAATTCATAATCTAAAAGATAGGATTAATTAGATCTTTAAAGAATTGATTTTTAAATTCTCTCTAAATATGATTAAATGAAAACTATCTAATATTATAGATCATTGATGACTCCTTTAATTTCTTTAATTTAGAAGAATCTTGTTATTAATTTCAATAAATTTCAATTTTCATTGACTCTTCCAATAATTATGATAGAAAGTCATATAATGAAAAAGAAAAAGAAGAATTATTCACATGAAACTAAATTCTAATTAATGACATATGCAGTAATAGCAGCATAATCTACTTTTAGAAAGAAACTCTTAAAGAAATGGTTATAAACTAAATTAGCCAGAAAAAGATAAATAGAGGAAAAAAATAAACATTTAGGAGAGTTTATAAAAAGATCTTTTAAATAAATAAGAGAGGATGATGAAGGTCATTATTATATTATTAATGTTTATAAATAACCTGGAAAGATATCAAATCAAACAATTTATACTTTTGAATTAATACCAATAAATAAAAGTTAGAGAAAGACAAAGATGAGAGCTTCTTATTCTTATGATAATTTTTAATTGATAGATATAGGTTCATAATCATTGGCAAATCATTTTATCAATAAAATTTATATTGAAAAAGGAATAATAAAATTTGATGAATATTCATTTTAAAATGTTTAAGATGAAGGTATTTCAACTACATTTGATGAAAATCTTTAACATGAATAATAAAATATTAATGTTGATGAAAAGATGATAGAGAAAGATGCATAAGAAATATTAATAGATTAAGAGAAATAAGGAAATACTCTAATCAATATTGTATACACAAATTCAAAATAATTATTAGATAAAAAATCATATGATGATTCTTAAAATAATGTTACTAAATTGTAAGTTGATTTATAAAGTATTAAGAAATTGTATCCTAATTTTAATGTAAAAGATCCAAATACTGTAAAGATTTTAAGTTAGAATTTGAGAAAAGGTGTAAAAATGGATTAATTTGCAGGAAGTCTTATGATTGATAAAAGTAGAATTTAATCATCTTTAATTAATCCTCTTAGTGTTGGAGTATAGAAATTAGAATCATAGAATTATATATAATCATAATATTAGATTTCATCAAATATTAATAGAAGTATGAGATTATCATAAAGACCTTATGCTACAAATGTACTTGCTAAAGAAACAATGTATTATACTGGTAAGAAATATTTGATTGTGATAAGTTAAGTGAAAAATAAGATTTAAAAAATCTTAAATTAAGATAGAGATTCAGTATTTGAAGATCATGAAAGAATATTAGAGATTAAAGCTCAAAATTTAAAAGAGAGATAGGAACCATTCTCTTGGTATTTAACACCTGATGATGCTGAAATATTGACTCATGAAAAGAGTCCTGAGAATATGGCTAAGGTTCTTACTAAAAATTTATAAATAATAAATTCTAAATTTATTTATTTATGTTTTAATTAATAGGATTAATAAAGAGTTAAATTGAAGCCAGATGATAATGTAATATTATTTGTTGAAAGTACTATAAGACCTATGCAAACCAAATTTAGAAATAGAAGAATCTTTTCAAATTATAAAGAATATAGGAAGACATTAAATAGATCAAGGGCTGATGGAACATTAATATTACATTTAGCAAATAATTTAAATACTACAAAGAGAATGTTTGTAATATTGTTTATTGAAGAAAAAGAATCATCTATTTAATTAAAAAGTTGGGATGCTACTGAATAGATGTATTTTTGTGAAACTGAATTATAATTAAAAAAGGTAAATATAATGATTATTAATATAATTAGTATCAATCAATATATTTTTAAGATAAATAGAAATGTTTGAAAGCTCTATTAAATTTTTTAGAATTTAGAAGTGAATAGAATAAAATATAATTTTTACATCCAAAACCAGAATAAGTTTAGGATTATTTTGAGAAAGAAAAGAAATTATCAATACATTCATCTTCTAAGATAGGTTCACCAACAAAATCAGTTGATTAAAATAATGAATAATAAATGAAATTCTTTTAATAAGAACATACACCAATGTAATCACCTATGATAGCAATTGAAAATTTAGATGACGATGAAATTTAAGAAGTATAAGAAGATGTTATTTAATAATGATAAAAAAAATCTATATATTTATTATAATATTAATAATATCCGTTTTAATGAGGGTTTATGCACTTTTATGTATAATAGCAATTGTTTATTGCACTTAAACTACAAAGTAATGATATCAATAATATGATCAAGCTAGGCAAGTATGTTTGAAGAGTAGCTCGGATAATTGACAAAAAGTAAATTAGGAAAAACTATATTAAATATGATATCATTGCAATAATTTACAGAAGTGGATTTTAGTCCATTATTTACAGCTATAGATGATATTGTTGCATCAACATAATAAGCAAAATAAGATGAGACTGAATAATTAGATTCTTATTTTTAATAATTCTTGAGTGATTCAGAGTTCTATACAAATCAAGTTACAGAATATAGTACAGAAGTATTTAAATTAATATTCATTTAAGGTTGCATAACATTAAAGTGATATTACAACATTCAAAAAGGATAGAAACAGTTTATAATAGTCTCTATATGATAAAAATTAATAATTGAGTGATTCTTTAAGAAATTAAGCATAATTACAAAAAACTGTTTAGAATAATGATTAAGCAATATCAAAAAAAACAGCAGAATATGATTAATCAATATCTATTGTTGATTAAGTTATAGCAAAATTATAACTTGTTAAATGTAAATAATAATATTAATCTAATTTATAGAGTCATCTTTTATTGAAATAAACAAAGAAGATCTTGCTGTTTCAACTGCCACATTTTCAAGAAGATTAAGTGAAGTATCTCATCTTCCTCATCTTTTTGAACCTTTATCAAAAGTATTAATTTAAATGAGCACTTCTGGGTATATATTATTAATAAATCTTTAAGTTTTGCTGATTAAGAATAAGCAGGAAATGCAATTAAATTACTTAACAGTTTAAGAGAAGATTTAGTAGCTACAAAATAAGCTTTATTAATGAATGCTTAATTGGAAAAAGATACAAATAATGAATTGTTGACTTCTTTAGAAGAAAATATTAATCTTTTAAATAATGAAATAATTCCATAATTAAAAGGAGATATTGAAACTAAAGATGGTGAAATTGCAACTAAATAAGAACTCTTAAAAGATGCATAATCAAATTTGGATACTGCATAATCTAATCTTGATAATGTAAATGCTGGATGGATTGCTAGGTATTTTACAATAAATTTATTTTTTTAGATAATAATAAAATAAATAATTAAATGATGGATGGGATAATGAATTGATGTTGTTATCATAAGCAGAATCAGCTTTGGAAAGAGGAGGAATTAGAAGATAATGAAAAATATTATTAACAATTTATCAATAATATTAATAAATTTTATTTGTGATGAGAGGTTTCTTTGCTATCACAAGAGCCTTTATAGCTCCTATTGCAAAATCCACTTTCAGATTCTCAAGTTAATAATAGAAAATTCAAATGAGAATGTATTATCATTATCATATATTTTAGTGTAATCAATCAAATAAACCAAATTATTAGACTATCTTCCACAATGTCAGGTTTGAGAATTGCTAATCAATATGATTTGGCATTATTTTCCTTATTAGAGGAGGCTAAAGGTATTTCTAATATATTAATTTTAGGTAATTTATTTATTATGATTTATAAGATGACTCTGTGGAGGTGGACATCAGGCAGATTGGCTTACATTTAGGATGTACTATTAACCCTTGATTAAGCAATATAAAAAATATATATATAAATATATTCAAAATATCAAATTTTCTAAATTCAAACAATTATACATTACATAATATTAATCTTGAATATTTAAGTATTCATTAAAAATAAAATAAATTTTAGTCAATTGTTTATTAAAATTTAGTTATTGACCTATTTTTGAAATCTATTAAGATAAAGACAACCTTAAATTGCAGTTTAAATTAGAAAAAATATATTTATTAAATTATTTATTTATGAATCTTAATATTTAATACGAATAGAGCTTTGCATAATTAATAGAGCCATCTAATGAATATAATAATGAATATGATAGCATGCATGAATATTTTCATGAACCTGAAAATTTATATAATAATAAATTGAGATTAAACAAATTAAAAACGTAACAGAGTGTCTCATCTTCTCTAATCTAATGTTTTAAGTAATTAAAAGTTAAAAATGAAAATAAGCACAAAAATAGCATTCATAAATTCAAAAGAAACTCAAAATTTAAATGGATAAATCGTTTAATACATGCTAAGGCAAATATAAACAACAAAGTCTAATTTAATTCTCAATATGAAGAAATCTCCTTTAATATTGTCTCTGAAATAGTTGAATAAGGGGAATAAGAAGTCTTAGCTGAATTGCTTTATTGAATATTTATAAAACTATCATTGTAATTAATATAATAATGATGTGCTGCCTATATTATCTCCTAATCCACAAGTTCTCATAGGATGAGGATTAATTAATACTGGAGCAACACAACATTAATGTTTTAATTAATTATTCACATTCCAGCAAAAATTCATGTTTTAAATTAAATAATCTTGACTCAAGGTTTGATTATTTGGATGTAGAATCAAATCCTCTTCTTCTAATAGTATCTATATAGTTTATTAAGATTTATACTTCAAGATTTGTGCTATTGTTAAATTATTAATCAATTTAATTATCATTATAAGATTTCATTGCTTGAATCAATCCTACAAGAATTGATCTATGTAATGCTGGTTTTATATCTCTCCAATCTTAATTTGAACAAATCAATTGAATAGTTTATGAATGGAAATGTATTCTATATTTAAATATTTAAAAAAAAATACCTCTCTAAATGTTATTTTTATAGTAATTTAACTATCAATTATAATTATTCATTAGTATTTATTTATTTTTACTCTAATTATCCTTTTGTTAAGAAATTAAATAATAATTATAATTCTTATTCATTCATTCCAGTTGAATGAATATGTGGAAATATATGATCAATTAAGTAATATAATAGATTTTCATCATTAAATGCACCCATTTCAAAGTGAATTTTTAAATTGTTTTTTTATGCAATTAAGATCTTTTCTAATTTTAAAATAATTTCTTCATATTCTTTTTTAGGTTTCTGATTCATTAATTGAAATCCTCCAATTACTAATAAATCTGGATGTATTGAATTAATATTTGCTTCTAAATTTTCCAAACCAGGAAATCTCATATTGTCTTAATCATTTTACAAATATAATCTATTTGTATGTTAACATATTATGGTATCATATACATCACCTTCATCAAAATTAATAACAATATGAACATCTTATATTTCTTCTCTTAAAAAACTTTATGGAACTATTTTTATTGATTCATTGAACAAGTTTTAGTAATAATGATTAGACATTATTGCAGATAAATAAACATCTCCACCTTCCTAATATATTTTTCATTAGAATTTTTACTTTGAATGCTCTAAGTGCCATTTATGCTGAATTACCTCCTAAATCCTTTGATGTAGATATTTTCTTAGAAATTTACACAATATTTTCAAATCCCTCTGTAACATGTAATTCAGATCCCAAACCATTTTCGAAATGAAATAATATACTACTACATATATTCTTCATATTTCTATCCTCTTTACTACATTATAACTCTTTTAACAATGTTGTCGCTTAAACTTAAATGTCTTCATCACTAGAAAATGCAAAGAGTATTTTCTTTTTCAAGGGTTTATTAGAATTACTATTAAGAATTCGTAATGATTTTGTAACACTATCTTCAACATTCACCCAAAACCAAGTCAACCAAAAGGCTAACAAAATTTAGAATATAATTTTCATAAATATATCAAACTGGAACTGGAGGAGGGGGAAAGTTTTAACTAGGCATTGCAGAATATCCCACTATGATAATTAAAAATCCAGCAAATATTATCAATAATCCTACTATTGATTCATGCAAAATATGTGGATCAACAAAGCTATCTATCATAAGGGTTCCACAGCTAAAATTATTATTTAGTATTACAATATTACAAACATACCTTTTCCACAATATTCAATCATAAATCCAAAGTATTCTTTAACCAATCTAACATTCAATTCAACAAGGATTAATAATAATCCAAAAATACTAAACTTTCATCAACTTTATTACATCCAATAAACTGTCCAAATCCCCACTAAAATAGGAATGTCTGGAGTAAAGTAAAATTTCAACACTCCCAAAACTATTAACACTACTGCTACTAATACTGATATGAACTTAATAAAGTTATTAGCTTTATGTTCAGGACAGGCCATTTTTTAATATAAATTAATTTATATAATCAATTATCTAAAAATATTATATCTAAGTTGATTTTCTTCTTTATTTTTGTTATTCCAACACTACCTTTATTATTATTATTATAATATATAATTAATATTTTTAATATTAAATGGCATCTCAATAATAATAATAATAATAATAAAGTACTTAATAGTAGCCTTAACCACAAAAATAACCTATTAGATAACCAGATGTTAAAACCCAACTCAAATAACTTTACGATAAATCTAGTATTTAATTTGATGATGAAACAATTTAATTATGTCCATAAATTTAAATATTGAATAATTTAGTGAAGTAATAATCATACCACTTATTTAAAGATACGAGAATAGAATAGATCAAATGATTAAAAATAAGCGAGTTGATTTATAAGAATCATTCATTTAACCAGGACAATATCTTAAAAAGACCCTTAGAATTATTGTATACTCTGAATTAGTTTGTGATGAATGGAATCTTTTCATCAAAGGATAAGTACTATCAGAGGATAAAAAACCTTTCTCTTATTTTATTAGATAACTTGAAGTTTAATTTGATAAAACATATTATCCTTCTTAAAATATAATTCAATGGAGTAGAAATCATTTATAATAATAATAATAGTAATAATAATAATAACAATCATAATCATAATAATAATAAGAAACAAGTGGATTTCATATTAAAAGAAAAGGACCATCATGTGATGTAATTATTTAAATTAGTCTTTAAACTTATCCTTAAAAGTATAAATTACATAAAACACTTTAACAATTACTTGGAATTAAAGAAGGCACAAGATCATAAATTTTATATTGTTTTTGGGAATATGTAAAAGTAAAAATTAATAAATTATATTCATTAGTTAAATAATTTGACTGATAAGGAAAGTAAAGATTACATAATAGCTGATGAATAATTAAAATAATTATTTGGATAAGAACGTATACCTTTATCTAATTTGAATATGTTATTAAAAATGTTTATAGAAAATCCAGAACCTATTGTAATAAAACACCATTTAGGAGTTAGCAATTATATTGGATTTGATGTTGTAGTAGAATAAGAAATGAGTTATTAACCAGAATTAATGCCATTTTTAGCTTAAAAGGTAGTGACAGAAGATAATTCAGAAAAGAAATAATAGAGAGCAGAACATCCATTTATATAATTAAATTAGAAAATTAAGGGATTTGAAAAGTAGATTCAAAAATACATAGAGTAAAGTAAGAGCCATAAATTAAAAAGAGATGCTTATTATTAATATTAAAAGAATCCAAGTTTATTTTTGGAAAATTTATTTTTACAATAAAATTCATATTTAGAACTTATGTAAAATGATGATGAAATGCGTAATGAAGATCCAAAAAACATGAAATTCTTAATGAAAAATTAAGAATTAGTAGAGAGATAGATTCGTAAATATTTGGAACAACAATAACAACAACCATAATAATAATAATGAGTTATTAATGTATTTGGTATTTTGAACGTATTAAAAAATAAATTTTAATTATGAAAAAATTGCTTGTGGTATCAGGACTTACAGGATCAGGTAAATCATAAGTAGTTTAAATACTAAGTGAATAATTAAAATCCAAAATAATACCAGTTGATTCTCTGTAAGTATGAATTCTTATATCATTATAGATTTATAAGAATTGGCCAATATCAAGTAATTGGCCTAAGACATTATAGAATTATGAACTCATAGGAAAATATGATGGATTAAAATAGACTATAACAAGTTATCGTTTTAAGAAGGATGTCTTGTAGATATTGAAATAAAAAGATAATTACATATTAGAAGGTGGATGTTGTTTCTTCCTAAATTATTTAATTAATTCAAGAAAGGAATAATTTGATGAAGAGTAAATAAAAGCTGCAGATTTATAAGCATCAAAATTATTAGAAAATTGTGAAGATCCACAAGCTCTATTAAAATAATATTTTTAAAATTATGATGATTCAATCAATATATCAGATAGATATAGAATTTAAAAAGCTTTAAGATTTGCTCTATTAACAAATGGATAATCTATAACATCTCCATTCAATCAGGAAGATCCAAGACTATGTGATGAATTGGATATTAGAGGATTTTTTTTAACAGAACCTTAAGAAAACATTTCAAAAAAAATATATGCAAGGTAATCTATAATATAGTATCAGGTGTGATTAAATGATTCAATAAGGATTATTGGAAGAATTTTATTAATTTTATTAAATGTTAGATTAATAAGAGTTTCGTGTCACTACACCTATTGGGTATGATGAATTTGTTAATTTATTAAAATGTTTTTAAAATATTTTTGAAGGAAGGTATATATCAAATAGGAGAGCAGAAAAATAAAAAAGAGAATATGTTCTTAAATTTATTTAACAATTCTATATAAAATCAAGATAATATGCTGCATACCAACGCAAATATTTTAGATCTAATTTAAATTAATTCTTATGGATAGACAACAGAAATATAAACATCCCATAATTAATTTTATAATATTACAATTGTGATAGATAAGAATATGAATCAAAGGTGGCTTCACCATAAAATGAACAATAGAAAAATGAATAGAGCTCAAAATTATTAGGTAAATAGAATGATCCACTACCACCAAAATAGATATAAGAAATAACTTATAAGACAGTTTAAGGATTTATAGATTAATGAATTTATGTTATATTAATTGGAATCATTAAATTATTGGTTATGAAATCTTTTTAATCTTATCGAAACATTCAGGAGTTCCATTTCTCTAAACTTAAAAAAAATCTATTTTCTCCCCATCCTGATCCTGAAGAGTTTTGAACTTTATAATGATCTTTTTCCATAACCAATTATCACAACTGCATGGCTAAGTTCTTAGACTCAAACATAACTACAAGTATCTATGATACCACCTCCATTTTAAAACCATGACTTATCTGCATAAATCAAAGCAGTCACTGGACCATCTTAAAGAGCCTCTTTAATTTATCTAGATTAATAAGATAATAAATTTACTCAAAAGTTGGATCATCAACTTTCTCTACATCAACTATCTAACCTTTACCAATATTTCCTCCTGACTTCTAACAGTCTTATTATGTAAAATCATATTCTCTATATTCATTTTCTTTAAGAGGTCTATTATCATTAATGAACTTATATGCACCGATAAGAGATCCTCCATGGCGTCCCTTATTCTTATCTCCTGCACAACAATATATTAAATGAGTCTTTGATAATTGAATTAAGTCTTCCTTTCCCCTCAAAGCAAGTCTACTTATTGTTACATCAGAAGATGAGAATGCCCAACAACTTCCACATGCTCCTTATGGTCTAGATGGTGTAACCTTAATTAATATACTTATTTACTTATTTACTCCAATCTAATGAATCTCTTTTCTTTGCCTATTCTCTCATTTAATTTAAGATTGGAGGATTCTCAATTCTTTGATTTCTTGTTTGCTAAAGAAATGATGATTAGAGAATATTAAATCATCATCATTAAAATCTAGATGCATAAACATTTTCATGCTACTTCATCTTAATCTTAATCTGAAAATTCATTAATTTAGCCTTATATTTGACTTCAATATGATTATGTTTCTATGGATAAACAAACCGTTCTATAATTCAATATTTTTCTTGTTTCTCATAAAGATCTACATTCTATGAATTGCTGTAAAATCATTATCATAAGATTTGCCTTATTCAAACATCCAATTATGAAATATCAATAAAATCATGTTCATTTATGTGTTCATTATTCATTTCTGCATTTAAAGTTTCTTACACATTTGAATGATTAATGGATAGACAAATTCCAATACACAGTAAGTTCAAGATTATTTGCTTCATTTCTCTAAATTATAAATATAACATTATTAAAAAAGGGAAAAACCAATATTTTATCATTAATAAATTTCTTTTTGGTTGCTATTGATTATTAAGAATTCATTTTTAATTATTCACCAACAAATTTAAAGAAATATTATCATTTATCACATAATTAAAATTTCAAATTAATTTATATAAATTATAAGTCTTTATTTCAATAATGTTTAATTATATTATTTTAAAAAATAGGAAATCTAAATTTAATATATGCTCTCTTTTTTATTATATTTATAACTCATATACTATATTATATCTTTGGAATAATAGTGAATGTGTTTAGGATAAAAATCAAGGGTTTTTCTCATATATTAAACATAATTCATAAATAATTTTATGAAATTTATAAAGAAAAGCTTGAAATATTAAAAACTTTAATTGTAATATTTGATAGGACATTCATAGGTAGCATTAGAGCAAGAAAATAGACTATTTTGGGCCTTATGCGAATTTATCAGGATGTTTTAGACGATAGCATTAGCATTGTTATATCAGTAAATAATTCGAATGTTGAGTACTGATTAGAAATTTGAAGAACCCTCTTACACTTAAGATAAGATTGAATTAATAAGTAGAATATCAATGCCAACAATTTTAATTCTAGAATATTTATCATTAGAGTAAATAATATATTTTCAGTTGATATTTTTGGCTTTGCTTTTTTTAATGTTATTGATTAATGTAATAGCTGTGAGATTGGAATATATTCATTTTAAAGAGATTAAATTTTAAAACAAAAAATAGTTTTGTAAGAATGATGGGAATAGTTTTTGTATAAATATATATTTAATGATTAGAATCCCTAAACTTATTAAATAGTACATATAATGATAATGATTTTGTAGAACATTTTTTATTAAAATAATTAATGATAACAGATAATGGATCTTTGATTGAGATGTATTTATACAGAACATCTTTACTAACAAATTATTTTACTCATATCTTATTTTTACCTTAAATATATTGGATAGCAATAATATTTTATAGAATTTTTAATTCATCTAATTACTAAGTTGTATTGTTTGCTTTAAATTTTACTCTAAATTTGATTTAATTATTATTTTTAATAATTTTAGAGGCATTGTCTTTATATATGCAATAATCATATAGATTAAAAGACACAAATTATTTAAGATTAAGAGTTACAACATCTTTTAAAATTGGATAGATTCTTAGAATTGTACCAACAGTTTTATATTTTAGTGTATTGTATCTAATGGATCATGAAACAATTTATGATAATTTAATATTCTAATAAATAATAAGTTGTTTTGTACTTTTGAATCTATTATTTGATTTATAGGATTAATCATAAAATATTCCATTTGTTTAGCCATATAAAATATATGTATTTCATTTTGCCTTTTCATTTACTTTTGGTATTACTTTTACAAAATTGTTGTAATTTTCAATAACAGACATAATAACATTAACTTTAATGAGTATTCCATGTACATGTAAAATGCTTAATTAATTGACAGATTATAATTTTAAAAATATTGTTATGAAAACACTACATGCTGAAAATATGCCTCTTAAATAGAAGATATTAAAAAGAAGTTCTTAAACTATTACTAAATCTATGGCTATAAATGATGATGCTCATTAAATTGAGAGATTAATTTGGTTATAGAAATTAGAATAAATAAATACAGTTAGATTAACTAATTATAAATATTTCTTATAATTTGTACGTTTATATGAGTTATTGGGTATTTAGAAATAGCAAGCTTATTCTCCTACTGATGTATTTAATCCAAATTAATCAAAATTTCTAATGCAATGTATAATTTTAGTAAAAACTCATATTGAATTATGTAATAATCTATATTGTTTTTGTCGAGGATTTATGGGTGAAAAAAAATAAAGTTTAGAATTGAATCATGATAATAAATAAATGAAAATATTTTCTGATCATACTTGTTCAAATTTATTTATTTCAATTGATTTAATTGATAGATATATAAGATATTATGTAAAACTAATTTTAAATATTCAAATATATGTAACATAACCTAATTTAACATATATAACATAATTGATAAGTTATATAGGTAAATCAGAGGAATGTTATTAAACATGGTTATAAATAATGGAAGTGAAATTATAATTGCAAGAACAAAAAAAGCCATATGATGATATTGTTCTTAATTTGATGACAAGTTATTCAAAGTTTCTCACTCTTCAAAGAACATAATCTCATTTGAATGAATTATAAATTAGAAAAACTATTTAATATGGAGATTATAGGAGTACTGAATAATAAAGAAATCATTTCTTTAATCAATTAATAGATAGTTTATAAATGAAATAAAATTATTTATTAAAACTAAGTAGTAATAAATTGAATTATGAAGAAGTTTAATAACTTTATATAGAATAAAATAAAACACTTGATAAATTATAAGGTAATTTATTGTAATTCTATAATTAATCTCAATGTAGAACATCAACATTATTATTAATGTTTTATTATTTAGAAATAAAATGTGATTACTTCTCATTTTATCAATATAAAAATGTAATAACAATATATTCTTAAATTTTAGAGTCTTAGATCCAAAGAAATTAAGTTTTTTGAAATTCCAATATTATCTCATCAATCTTAAAATGTTAGTTACCTTAAAATTAATTTATCTAGATTTTCTAAATATAAATGTAGAGGTGAAATTTTATCTCGTTCAGATAATTCATATAATTTTTTTGGATTTTAAAGCATGGATGAATTTTGTAATTAAATTTAGACTGTTCATTAATTAGTACCACCATTAATTGCTAAAGTACATAATACAATAATGGAATTATTTTTAATGAGTAGTAGACCAAATGTTTTGAGATAAGAACGTCATTTAATAGCTTAAAAAGCAAATCAAGAGATTGTATTTATAGAAATGTTTATTGATGTATGTTTTACTATTACTGCTACATAATTTCCTGTTTATTGTTTTATGTAAGAACTTAAACCAATAGGTAAATTTGAGAATGTAAGAGGTCATATAATTGTTGATGATTATGAAATTATTTAAGGTATAAGTTCTTATGCTTATTAATCTCTTTTTCTCGATTCAACATAGGAGATTTGTAATTAAGAAATTTCTAAGTTTTATAATGATTTTAATGAAAATATTTAAAAGTTAAATTTAATGATGGATTCAAAAACTGTAAGAGAAAAGAGAAAATCTTTAGTGATAACTAATTAATAAATTAAACGATAAAAGAATATTAAATCTATTTATAATCATTATAAATTAAGACTTGAAGATTAATTATTTGTTATTAATTCATAAGATAAATTTCTTATTGATTTAACATTGACTTTAACATATGGAATAATCAATAATAAAATATCAAAAGTATCATTATTAATTTATATTATAATTTGTATAGTTCTACATCATTGAGTTTAACAAGGTTCATCAACTTGAAATTACAGATAACAGTCCTAGTGATCATTCTATTAATCTTTAAGATAGTATTAGATAATCTTCCAAGAAAACAGATACTCTTCCAGATATTTAAGATAATGAGAAAGCAAGTAGTGAATCTTCTATAAGGATGAATCAATACTCATTTCCTTAAATTAATGAGTAATGTATTACTGAATCTTAGAATCAAATTTAATAATTGAATTAAGCACCATTTTAAGAAAGAAAAAGATTAACTTTAATAAAAGCAGAAAGAAAATCAAAATATTTTGCAAGTAAAGGTATTGCCAGAATTTCAAATTCAGATAATTAAATTAATAATGAATATTATTCTAATTAAGATTATCATTAAGCATCAGCTACATCTTAAAAATAATAATCAGAGGGATCTAAATTTCTATTTAAAGGTGTCTAATATTATGAATTTTGTAATTCAAGCAATGAGAAAATATTATATATAATGCATTTAATAAATGCACTTATTTTTGGAATCATAATAACATTTTTAATAATGTATTAACTTAGATACAACTCTGAATGTTAAACTATGATACCTACCTTTGAAATTCTAAAAGCATTTACATCTACTAATTATGTAGATAGTATATAGCTATCTTTAATGTCAAAAAGTCCAAATATACAAAATTCAGATCAATTTTATACACATTTGAATCGTTTATTAATTGAGAATTCAATTATTTTTGTTGATTAATAAAAGAAATATTTATTAACTTCATAAATATAAGATGTTTTTAAAAGTACAGGTACTTAAGAATTAAATTAAATGAAAATTGATGTTCTATATTTAACTTTAACAACATTATATGATTAAATAGATTTTGTTTAGAATTAAAATATTATACAATTTGATGATGTGCCTACTTTTGTTAATTTAATAAAAGAATTTCCAACTCATAAAACTTTGTATGAGGAAATTAATCTATAATTTCATGAATAAGTTTAAAATTAAATTAATAATTTTAATGATTCTTAAAGAAGTCTTATATTATCTTTAGTTATTTTGAGCTTTTTCATTTCAATGGTTTCATTGATAGCTTATTATAATTATTTTAAATATTTAAAGAAGATTACTAGATGCAGTGAATAAGTTTCAATAGATTGTATTGATAGAGAAATCAATTTTTGTGCAAATATCATTAACAATAAATAAGTATATGATTTATTTATATTATTAGAAACTTAATATATATGAACTTAAAATGGATTTCTCATAGCATTAAGAAAATTAAACTATTCATTCAAGTTATAGACCTATGAATAATAATAGTTTATAAAAAATGAAAAGATATCTAAATCTAAAAGATGTTTTTACAATAAAAAGAACACTAAACTTTCTTTATCCTTTATTTTGTTTAGCATTCATATTAATATATTTACTATTAACTTATTTTGATACTCTCAATGCTATGTCAACTATAATGTCCAATATTAAAATCTATAATTAGAGTATTAAATATTTAGAATCATTCTCTATAATGTGTCAGAGTAGTATCATCTATGAAAATAAGGAATATCTATTAAATAATAACTACTTAACAAAGTAGTAATTATAAGTGTATTATGATTATATTGATTCATCATTAATCTATCTATAAGAATCAAGTAAATTGATATTTCTAAATTTTTAGGTTTCAGAAGTACTCAAAGTAATGATTTATTAAAAGAAGATATTTGTAGTATTTTGTCTATATAAATAGACATATCAATTTGTAAATAATTACATTAAGGTTTATTATAGAATGGAATTTTGGAATCTGTTTAATATTATTTAGTACATTACATGAATAATTACATTTCCAATTATTAAAATTTTATTGATTATTCCACATCTGAAGATGCAATTGCAATTAGTTTTATAATGAAAGCAATTAATAATTATGTGGATTAATTAAAATTAGATTTAGAAAAATTTATAGATGATAATTATAATAGCAAATTAGATTGGTTTATTTTTGTTATTTCAATAGCCATAGTTCTTTAAATTACTTTATGGCTAATTTAATCTTGGAATCTAAAATAAAAATTGAGATCATTAAAATAGTTTGTTTTTTTATTGCCTAGATCTAGTTTATATATGAATGATAGTTTTTTGAAGACACTTAATTATGTGTAAAGACATTAAAATGATATATGGTAATGAATTTTATTGTTTTTATTATTTTATTATTTCTACATAAAATCTAAATCAAAAATTATCAATCCATCTATCTTTGATATTATTATTAGATTTATTTTAATTAGCGTTCTAAATGATTTTTTAATTATTGGTTATTGGGTTCATGCTTAATTAAGTCTTCCAATTAAGCTTTCAAGCCTTTTATTAATATTTTAGGCAGATTTTTTGAATTAATCTTTGAAATTTATTCATAAGATGGACAACCTTCTCTTGGTCTTAGATCTAAAGTATCACCCTATAAATATAATTGATATATGTACAGCAGAAGTTCTAAATACACCTTTGTATCCATTAACTTCATAAACCTTTCTTAAACCTTAATCATTAATCTCTGATTCTCTTTTGAAAACAGATAAATCAACTTTTCTTAATTTATATTTAGATAAGGCTTCTTCATAATCAAAATCTGAAGGTGGCCATTAATCGAAACAATACCACCATCTACATAAAATTTCATATCTCAAATCATCAGTATCAGGATTTGATTTAATTTGCTTAACTCTTTGTTCAGGTTATTTTTATTTGGTGATTTATGGATTTGGATTTTTTTTAACTTTCTTTTCTTTATTATACATTTCAAATTAATACCTTCCTATTATTCAGATGAATCAGGTTCAAATAAGAATTTCCATTTCTTATAATCAACTGTGATAGTTTAAGCAATAGGAGATTATTGTTATGGTTATTACACAGGTTATTGTTACTATTGTTCTTCTTCTTCAGAATCAATATATTTATGTTTCTTTTTCTATACTCCTGTGTCATTAGACATTTTTTTATAAAATATTAGATTTCTAAATTCAATTAAAAAAAGTTTTTATAGATAATTCAGTACTGTGAGATTTTGGTTGTCGTTTTTCATAATTACTCATCAAACATAATCTATTTGGTTTATTTCTAAATAGATTATGTTTAGAAGAAATCATAACACCTTGACTCATAGGAGAAAGAAATTCTTTCTAAGGACTTAGTAAATCTTTTTATTTATCTTCTATTATTTCATATGATTATAATTTAGAATTAAAGTCTATAAAGTTTGGAAATTTAAATTATTATGATATACTACTTTATCTGTCGTAATTTTAATTTTTATTAAAAGTTTTGGAGTTTTAATGACTATTAAATTAAGAAGCATTATTATTTGATTCTTTGTCAAATAAAAGACTACTAAATCGTCTCTATTCTCTACGTCTAAATTCTCTTCTAATTAATGATGATTAGACTTCTAAATGATTTAAAGTATCTGCAAGACTTTTCTCATTTTCTTACTGATCTCTAAATTAATAATATAAAATACTTCTTTTATTCTTTCCTTTATATTCTTCTTATCTACTTTAATTATTATGAAGTATTCTTAATAAATTCCATTTAGCAAATCTATTTTTTTGCTTAATTAATTAATTAAATCTTTTAAGACTCTATAGTTTATTATACATTATTAAATTATGATTTGATCTCAAAAATAGGTTGGGATAGATTAGATGGTTTTTGATTGAATTATTCAGAATAATTGAGTTTTTTATGGGTCTTAATTGTTTTATTCATTCTTTCATCATTAATTTTGTGTCTCAATTCATAATTACGTTTCAATTATTTTTCACATTAAGGATATGATGTTAATAATTTGGCTAAATCTTTGTAAGTAATAGAATATGCAGAAAAATATTGAGATGTTACTTATGCAGTATGGATACGATCACTTTATTCAAAATATTCTAATTCTCCAAAGTATTAATCTTGACCTAATTCACACAAAGGAAACATTTTATTATTCTCTTTCTTAAATAATCTTACTGTGCCTTTTTTTATTAAAATTAATTATTGTGGACTATCACCAATTTTATATATATAATGGCCAATTGGAAAATGGATCTTTTCAAATTTGTATTATGTCTCTATAGCCTCTTTGTATGTGAGATTTTTCAATATAGAATTGCTCAATAATTTGGTCTTCTTTCTTATTTTTTCTTTTATTTATGGCAAGCATTACCCAATTAACTATCTTCCAATAGAACTTTATAATCTTTTCTAGTTAAAACGGCTACATGCAAGGATGTATTGGCAATCACAGTACCAGTTCTTGTAGATTCTATCAATAATCCTCTCTCTCCAAACATCTATCCCTCACTGATACGAGCAACAAACTCATGTAAAAATACACCTCCATTAAATAGAAATTCCTTATCTTATAATTTCTCAAGTCCATGAGTTAACTTTTTTATAATTTCAACATCTTTATGTTTAATATCCTATCTGTCTGTATTTATATATGTTTTTGGTTTATATGATTTAGATATCCTAAAATACAATTTTTAATTACTATTCAAAATCATCTTCTCTCAAATTGATTGTCATTCTTCTTGTAAGTTATCTTGGAGGTTAATAGTATCTTACTATAGTACTTGGATGACGTTCTATTTCTTCTTCTGAAAGAACCTTTAATTGTTATTATTCATGGTCTAGTTCTGCTTAAATTCTATCCTATTTCTTATGTACATACACATTAACACTCCCATCTATTATTATAAAAAATTCATTTGATGAATCACCTTATTAATATTAAGTATAAACATACCTTCTTTAAATACAATATCATTTTTCATATAATGTCTATAAACCATCATTTTACAACACTTTTAATGTAGTTTAGAGTCATGTAAACTCTTAAAAAAATCTAAATCCTTAGTTGCCTATTCTAAAACTGCCAATTCAAAGTCCATTCTTTCTTCAGGTGGTGATTTTAGAATACACAACCCCACTTTCAACTAAATCATTGGATCTTTCACTTTTAGAAATGATTAACATAGTTTCTTGTAAGTGTTTTAATTACCATTTCTAACACTCATAAATTCATCTGCTGAAATCACTACATCCATTTTTATTATATAATTAATATAAATATTTATAATTTTATTTACATTATTAATATTAGGTACAATTATTGATGGATAAAGATAATTTATTTAATTTTTAGGAATCTCTATAATCATTTGAAGAAGAATTAAGAGAGTAAAATGATAAAAGAAAATGAAAGTTGAAATTTTTATATCTAAAGGTGTTTATAAATAATTAGGAGGTTATTAAAAGTTAAAAGTAATAAAATATTCAAAATAATTTCATCATTCCAACTTCATTGAAATAAGCCAATCTAAATAGATTAAATGAAAATAGAAGATATTTAGATCAATGAAAAAAATTATATTAAATACAACTTAAAATTCATAATCACAAATTTAATTAGATATTTTTACTTTTATTATAAAATTGTCTTAAATAAAATTAGTTAATTTTTGAATTTCTGAAATGATTTATAAATCAATAACCTTTATTATTTTATCTTAAATAATCAAATTCTTTTAATTTATTTAATTTATTCTATCTTTGATTTGTATCCTCAGCCTTTTATTCATTTTATTAAACTGTTTACATTGGAACTTATAATCTTGTACTCTTTTTATTTGCATACATAGTCAATAATTTATTGATTAATGACCCAAAGTTATTTATACATGCTTTACAAAGTTATTCAGATGAACATTCTTGATGAAATGTATGTTTGCAATCAATATATACTTTAGATACCATTTCTATTAACTTTTAACAATGAGTGCAATATATATCAACTGCTATTCCTGATTATGATTATTTAAACAATTATACTAAATATTTATTACATGTTTATTTTATAAGCATTGTTGATTAACCATAAATAGCTAATTCATAAAGTTAACCTGAAAGAAGCTATGAAAATGTTGACTTTAACTCTTAAAATTCAAAATATTTCATAGTCTCATTTAAATTCTATAATAAATAAATTTATTACACATTACTTCAAGTAAGCTTTTTATTTTTGTTTTCTCCAGTACTTCCTCTAATAACATTGTAAAATGTAAATTAAAACATCTTAAAACAGGAAAGAATCTAATCTTATAAAATTCCTATCTTAATTTTGTCAATCTAATTAAAACCTAAAACCAATTATTCTATTTTATATTATAAATTTATCTACATCACTTTCATCATCATTTCTTTTAGTATTTGCTCTACATATACTCAATGTAGGCTCTAAATTCTCCTAAATATAAACAAATAATTCCTTCTATCCATCTAATAATTTTGGATTCTTTTGCAATTATTATTTTAATCCTTAAATAAATAACTAAGATTTAATATAAATCATAATTACATCAAATTATAAATTAATAGCCTCCAATACAGAACCACTTCTCTCTAATAAAAAAGCTAGACCTTTCAAATTCCCATAAAATCTACACAATTTCAAACATTCATCTTAAGGATAACCTCCCTTCTAAAGTTCTGTTATTACTTAATCAGGATGCAATTAACATAATAATTCAAAATATTCTATCATCAACTTATCATCTTTTTGTAAATTTTATAATATTTTAAATCTCACTATTGGTATTTATTTATCTAATATATTTCTTAATTAATCCTTATTAAAATAATCAAGCAAATGCTCAGTCTTAACAGGATCTATTAAAGAAAGCTCTTTTAACTTTTAAGATAGTATTTCAATAAATTAATTATCCTTTTATTGTAATTCTATATAATTAAAAACCAACTACTTTGCTTACCCTCTTAATTGTGTAAATTTATGAATTATTTTAATTTATTGATTATTTATAAAGTATTCTTCCAAATCCTCTAAGTCTTCCTTATCAGTACAATATTACTACAATAATATTTATAATGATGGCATATCAGGAGTCTTAAAGTTGATTTCTTCCTCGAAATTATAGGCGCTATCTGTATAAGAGAGATACTATCTTTCATATAGTGTTTTAAATGAACTATTAAGATGATTAGATTGTTTTTATGGTTAAAATTGAATTTATTGTTATTTATCTAGTAAGGCTTCTTAAATCAATTCTTCTATATATAATTTATGATCATAAGTTTAGAGTGCCGATTCTAATAACAAATCTTCTTCTGTTATTCCCAATGATTCTAAAATTTCATCTTCTATATTTTTTTGCTTCTTCTCTTCAATCTTCTATGTTATTTGATTAAAATTAAATTAGAAAGTAGATAACTTTTTTACATTGGGTTGAATTAAATCATCAATAGTACAATCAACCTTTATTCCTTAAGGTACCCAATAAATATCATCTGATATCATTATATTAATATTATTAATTCTACATTATATTCATAAAAAACAATGTTGTTTATTTTTTTAATTATTTCTAAGATTTATTATAGAATTTCAAAGTATTTCAACATAATGAATATTAAGAACATTATAATTTTCTATTTTATAGATACACAATACAGATAACAAGTATTTATAATTTGAGCAATATTTGAAGGGAATTTTTGTTTAAAATGAAATAGAAATAGTAAACCAAATACCTCATATAATACTATTTAAGAAAAATATAATTCTATAAATTTCTTGATTCGTCCATTAATATATATAGTAGTTTTAAATGAAAAAAATCTCAATATTAATTATAATTTTTAATATCTTAACCTTATGAATTTCTATGCTCTTGACTTTGAAGATTAAAATGATTAAGGTATTGATTAATTTTAATAAAAGCTTTGGAGGAACAAGAACAAATCTAAATTAGTGAAGAGCAAGAACATGAATTTGATTAGAGTTCTAACATTGAGATTGATAAAAATATTACATTTGATGGTTATTGGCAAGAAGAACCAGTTTTATTGTTTAATGTTGAAGAAGAGGTTCCAAAAAAGAAATAAAAATCAATCGTTAGAAAATCAAAAAAAATAAAAAAATCAGACACAGAAACAGATGTCTAATCTTAAAAATAAATGCCAAAATTCAAAATTTCTAATGATTTAGCCAAACTATAATAATGCTAAATGTTAAAGACCATTATTTCTTAAATGGAGACAATTCTATAAAATACTCGAACTTAAATTCTAAACCAAATAATGAAGAAGTAGTATACCCAATGACTAAAGGAAATTTAAATTTGATTAATAGAGTTATTATACCATAATTAAATTATAATATTGTTGATTCTCTTGCTATAAAATAAAATTTCTTTAATCTGTAAATATCTAGAAATTTCTATTTTCTAAAAGATTTTTGTCAAAATTAACTATTATTTTTTATAATTCTAAAAATATTAAGAAAATAAAGAAAATTTATAAATACTTTCTTTTATATTTTTAGAGTACTCTTATAACTCTTATAGATATAAACAACATATCATCATCATTTAATAATAAAATATACTCAAAATTTTTTGTTTCAATTAGGTTTTCATTATTATTATCTCATATTAATTCCTGATGATTAAGATCTATTATTGACTGAAACTTATTTATCTCTTTAGCCTTCCTGAGTAATTCCTTATAACTTCTTCTTTTTCTCAAATTCTTATATAAATTATTATCTTTTCTCTTCTGCTTCCTTTCTAATAATTTCAGCTTATTTTGCCAAATTCTCTCTTTCCCTTCTCACCATTTCAGTTCTTTCATCATCTTTAGAAAGCTTCATTTCAAGCTTAGTTCTCCTTAATTCACTTAATTATTCCATTCTAGTTAAATTATCAAATTTATCAATATCTTTTATTATTTAAAGAGTTATTCTAAAATAGAATAAATAATATACTTTTATTTTTAATCTTCTTCCTTTTTTTATTCAAGTGCTTATAATTTTAATTAAGTTCTATCTAATTTCTTTTAAAGTTCTTATTTTTATTATTCTTACATCATTTCATTTTTTTATAAAATCATTTATATTTTTTATTCTTTATCTCTATACTTTTTCATTTTTTCTTCCATTTATTATCTTTATTATTCACTCATAACTTCTTTTTTCTTTTAATATTCCTATTATTTATGTTCATATTATTATCTTTTCTCTTCTTCTTTTTATTAATTAGTTTACTATTTAATAATAGAATAAAGATATGTTACCATAATTTTATTGATTTACTTTTATTTCTCTTCTGCTTATCTAGCTTTTTCTTATCTGACTTTCTCAAGATATTCTTCAAATTCTCTCCTTTTCTATTCTACATGTTATTCTTTCACACTATAATCATTCCTTTTCTTTTCTAGTAAATTTTCATTATATTATTTAACCATCTGTAATTTCTTTTCTAATTCTGCTCTTTCTTTTTCAGCCTAAGTTTTTCTTTCAATAGTTCTACTCTCCATCATTTAGATTCTTTTTCTCTCCTTTTATTCTAGTAATTGTTTTTTGTATTCTAATTGTTTTTATTATTCATTTTAAAATTATTCATTTTCCCTTTACATTTATTCCTATTTTTTCCTTCTTTCTAATTCTCTTTATTCTGCTTCCTATTTTTGTTTCATCATACTTTCCTATTCCTTTTAACGACGTTTCTATTCTTTTAAATCATTTTCTTTTGTTCTTTATTCTAACAATTCTTTTTCTCTTTACTCTTTCTTTTTTCTCTCCATTTCCTATTTTTATCGTAACTGTTCATTTTGATAGCGTTTCTTTTATAATTCATCATGGAATTATTTTTCTTTCTCTTACTATTTTAACATTTTCTGAAGTGCTATTTAACTCTTTCTCTCTTTAAGTTACTCTTATTCAACCATTTTTTCAATTTCCATTTACTATCTTCTTTTTATATTCTCTAGCATTTTTTATTGTTTGTCAGCAAAACTCATAGTAGATAGATTTAAATTGGAGATATGATTTGAATTTCTACTAACATTATTGTCTTCTTAAAGTATTTTTTATCTTTAAGATCTAACAATGTTAATTCTTCTCTTTCTTTTATCTTCTAAATGTTTCTCTATCTCTGTGACCATATCTTCTGTAAGTTATGCACCTACTGTATCACGTTGCTTGATTAATTGCATAACTTATTCTCTTGTCTTCTTAAATAATTCATTAGGATGAATGCCTTCTCTTCGACAAGCTTCCTGCAACCTTGGAGTAAGAGTTGCCTAAGTAATATTATAGAAATCTCTATCAGATAGAATCAATATAATACTATTCATAATCACTTGACATTAATCTTATTTTTAATTTTATTCTATATTCATTCTTGCTTTTAAGAAAGAAGTCTTAATAGTTTATAATCTAAAATAAAGTATTAAGAAAGATTAATGTGTATGAAATAATTACATTCTAATAGAAAATATTATTAAATATTTAAGATAACATAACATATACTTTGATTTCCAAATTAGATTCAAGATTTATTTTCTATTAAATACTAAAATTTTGGATAAATCAGATAAATCATAAACTAAACTAACTGTTTTGAGTAACTGCTTTTTTTTTATAATTAAAATGAAGAATAATAAAAATTTAATAAAGATAACTCATAATATATTAAATATATAATATAAAATCTTCTTCTATTTCTCTTTTTTTTTTGAAATTCATTTAAGATGTTCAATTATATAAAAAATATTTTTAAAACTCAATTAATCGTTACTTTAACATTACTCTTGTAAATTAAGATATAAGGTTTTATATTGTCTCCTGTCATATTGTATAATTGTCCTTCATATCTTGTTTTGTTTTCACTATCTGTTAATATCAGTTTACTAATAAATACTATAATATTAAATTTATACTTTTCATCTAAATTAATCTTAAATGCCAACACTAATCCTTTCTTCATATTTTTGTGAAACAAAGTTTAGATTGGTTCAATTTTCTCTCCTAATTATTATTTCATATGAAATGATCCAATGGCTGCTCCTCTCACAATATCAACAGCACAACATTACTATGTTTAATACATTATTGAATAAGTGGCCATTTAATCTTTAACCAAATCTTCCACAACTCCTATATAAACTCTATGTAAATGTTAATATTCTTATTGTGCAAATATTCCAGAATTACTAATATGACCACCAATAGTATGTTAAGAATAGGGATTATATAATTAAGGGGAACTATTAACAATTGATGCCAATCCTTCTTATTATTCCTCTTATTTTGATTACTCATTTTATATATATTCAATAGCAATTTGAAATTCATAAATTCCTTTTGATAGTGTGCATGATCCATAAATGAGTTGTACTTCATCTTAATCATTAAATATAAATTATTTTCCTTTAATTGTCTCTTAAATATTGGCATCTTCTTCTTATGATAATAAAGATTTATAGAAAAAGATGGCTATAAAATATATATATAATATTTACAATCATCTTTTCTCATAAAGTTTTTAATAGATTCTAATGAATTACAAACTTCTGTCACTACCATATCTTTAAATTCTTATGGCAATCCATTCTATTTAGATCCTTAAGTTAATTAATTTTAACAAACATTCTATAAGTTTTGTCTATCTTTAATAATTTTAGATATAAAATCATTTATCTAATAAAAATATCAATAATACTTATTCTTCAGTTGATTAACCTGTTTTGAATTTGTTTAATTGTTCTTTTAATTTCTCAAATTCATAGGAATTGAAGTATGAATTAAGAATTTCTTTATTATGTTTCATTTGAATTGTTTTTTACTTGGATTCCTACTCTAATAGATTCAATTTGATTTGCTTAAGATATCCTAAAGATTTGATATATATTTAAACAACTTTTTAATGATTATTGTAATTGATTTGAAATTGAATTGAGTTTGTCTTTATGGATTAATTCATCTTCTGAAAACTTAACAATTTATTATTCATTTTGATTATTTGCAAATAATTCAACACAATGTTATTTCTTTTAGATTTCTGATATTAACACACAACTTTTGATATGTGATTTATGTAAAGATAGAAGACACTTCTAACAACCTAAACGATCCTCTTTACATGAATTGTATAAACATAGAATAGTAATTCTTTGTTCAGGATGATAATCACATATATTATTGTTCATTTAGTTTAATATATTAATTTTCAATCTTTTATGCTTACAACACAAGTATTTAATTCTTTTGCTCAAAGACAAAGTAATGGAATAATCAAATTATTGGCTTATGGAGTATTCTTTGGTGGAGCTTATGGATGTGCTTGGCATTAATGGAGAGGTGCTCAATAGAAATAACTTTATGAAAAGGTTGAAAATGAAATTACTGAATGGAAACCTATAACAATTAATGGATTAAATGCCAATAGATATCCATGGGCTCGTAATATTAGAAATTGGGAATATAAATTAGTCAAATTATATGGATATTTCAGAGTATTCAATTAATATAATTAATATAGGATGAAAGATTTTTTGTTAGAAGAGAAAGAGAAGGTAGAGATGGGTTTCTTGTTTTTGCTCCATTTGTAACAGCATTACAATTTAATGATACTGAATAAGATCCTGAATAAACAACTAAATCTTAAGTGATGGTTAATTTAGGTTGGGTACCTAAAGATAATATTAGTGATATTTAAATGGGACAAGAACCCATTGGTACAACTGTATATTATTTTATTTAATATTTAGACATTTGAAAATGTTCCTCATAATGAGGATGATGATTAATTGACTGGATTCAATAGAAATGTAGCCAATATGGAAGAAGATTACTAAATGCCTTTTGTTGAATTTGTTGGTATGGTCAGAAGAGGAGAAGAAGAAGATATTTTAAAAGGACGTAGAAATTGGCCAAGAGAAGGAGTTTACAATTACATAGATTTATGGTTCATGTCTAAATTATACAGATCTTTCAATTTGGTATATAGATATACTATTATTTATTAATTTAGACTGATAGTTCTTCTGCCTATATTGAAAGATTAGTGTAAGAGTATGATGAAGAATCTGCCAATTTATATCCCATTCCTGCCACTAAAGACAATTTTGATAAGCCTTTACCTACACCTTAAACTCATTAAGCTTATTCATTATTTTTTGGCCTATCATCTATAATGTCTCTAGCCCTTTTAGCCATTAGAAGATGAATACCAACATTAAAAATATTACCATATTCCAAAATATAAGCAGTTATTATTTTAAATTTTAATTTATTTAACTACTATTTTATGCCACACTATCCAGAAGATATTGAATATTCTGATAAATATTAGGATGATTACTATGAATACAGACATGTTATTCTCCCTAAGCATATTTTCAAAAAGATAACAAAAGGTAAAATAAAAAGATTCATAAGTCTAGGAAAACTCTTAAGTGAAATGGAATGGAGAAATCTAGGTGTTTAACAATCTAGAGGTTGGGTTCATTATGAATGTCATAGACCTGAACCACATATTTTACTTTTCAGAAGACCTAAAGGAACAGATCCTAATAGTGGATTACCCCCTTAAGGTTTCTAAGCTCCTTATTGATTTAGTTTAATCCATTTCACACAATTATTATAATACTTATTTCAAATAAAGTCTAGTAATACTCTCAACTTTTAAAACTACTCATTATAATGGTTTTCTGGTATTTTAAATTTAATTTCCATCACATCTACACTATCCTTTAAGTAAATTAATATTGACCATATATTATTCTTTAATTCATTTACTTCAATTTAAGCATTTTTTGGTTTCTTGAAAGCTATTTCACTAAAATTATTAAATTGAATAATAACATATATTCTAATTAATTTCTCAATCTAAGTGGAACCATTCTTGCATCATTCCAGAATTATTCTAATATACTACCTATCTTCTTTTTTGATTACTCAGTTTTTACATCATATATTTCAAAATGCAAAAAATTAACACCATCATCATCAAATACACCTTTTACTTTATCAACTCTATTTATAAGAATTTTTGAGTTAATTAATTTAAATCCAGATTCTTTATGAGTTATAAATTCCACATCTTCTACTGGGATTTATACTGATTAAGAACAAAATATTATTGAGTTTATTATTAAAATGTAATATATTAGCATAATTAATAAATTATATTCAATTTAATTAAGTATTTATAAATGATTATAAACTTCCTCTTTTATGTTTATGTGTTGGAGATAGACTATGGAATGTCTTAAATGTAGATTATTAAATTTCATTTGATATAAAACAATCTAAATAAGGATTGGGATCTTATTCATTCAATTGTTAAATAAATTCATTCAAATCTTCATAAATCATAAAACTTATCTTTGTTTATGGAGTTGAATTTCTAAAAGATAAAGAATCCCCTAATTTTTATTATTAAGTATCTTTAAAATTGATATGATTATTTGGTCCCAATTGACAAATGAGATATTAAGCTAAAGGTAAGCCTAAAGTACTAAAAGGCTCTGTACTTCCTTTTAGATAAACTTCCTTAGTTTGTTAATATGAAGCTGAATCTAGATCTAATAAAGAAATTTGACTTTTTGTAACTTTCTGAGCCTTTATGTTTAAATTATGAATCTGATCACTTAAATTTTAGATGTTTTCATAATAATGATTGACTCCCCAATTCCTTTTTTTATGATCAGTAAAGGAAGCAGCCCTTAATAATGTTTGTTATATCTGATGTGGTATTTTAAGAATTTAATGTTTCATAATAATTTTCAAACATCTTGGTTAATGTGTGATTCTTTTGAATTTGATTTAGATAGGAAATCCTGATGGATGACATTCATATAATTATTTTTCATCATTTGTTATGATGGCTAGCATAATTTTAATAAATTCAGAAATACTCAATATAATTGATATCATTTTTGATCTATCTGTTTTCATATTTATATTCAATTTTAATTGATTATTTGTAAATTTAAGATCATCTTTAAGTTATTATATTAAATCTATTAATTTAAATTCATTGATTTTATATTTTAATTTACTATAAGTTATCTATGTAATTTAATAGATGTTCAAACTTTAATTAAATAGTATATAACTATTACTTATTAGATTACTTATATGAATTAATTCTTAAACACTTGATTATTATTTGAAAAACTTTAAAATATTTATTTAATCTTTAATATAATTTAGACATTATTTGCTTTAATTAACTAATTATTGATCTCTCCACTTAATCTAATTATTATAGAATTCATACAAATTTCCACCTTATTCTATAAATAAAAGTAAAATAGTGGGTTCAATTGAATTGAAATAGATTTTTGTTATTTAAAATTACCATTTTTTTTCATTGTTTATAAATTAGCCTAAAAACTTTGATATTTAATTAGTTTCTTATTTAAATAGTAACTCTTTTAATAATAATTCTTCAAAATTAAATTACTTCTTTTTTGGTCCTTCTAAAGGTTGAATATTTGAATCTCTTAGAAACTCTCTAAATTTTTGATCAGTTACAAAATTAAATGTTTCTTTCATTATTCTATTAATCTTATCAATCTTTAATTAACCTTATTATTTATCATATTTAATCAAGACTACCCATGTTGGCAATTATTCCTCTATCAAATTTTCATATTATAATTAAGATCTGTGTGCTAAATAAAATTGTCTTCTTTTCATCTCAATCGAATAGCGAAAGAAAATAATGAATAATATCATTAAACCATGTACTATTTGTGGAAATATATTCAACTAAGATATTGAAACTTCCACTCCAAAACTAAGGAGAAAAATCAAAGTTTAGCTTCTAAATCGATTTCCCTATAGATATAATACTTTTTAATAATAATAGATTCTATACTATATTTTATTATCCCCATTTCTATAGCTGTGTCTTGGGCTTGATTATAAATCATATAAATATCAATCGTAATACTAAAAATGATTAGGTTCAAACTTTGAATAAATTCTCTTTGCAAAGGATATTTCTGATAGAAAAAAAGTATTGTTAATTCAATACAAAGACTTATTGAAGTTGTTATGATGTAAATGACATCGTTATTGTAATTGATCAGATTGATTATAAGATAAATTGTAATTGTAGCAAGAGTAGTCTCATAAATGAATTGATATTGTTCAATAATCCATTTTTTAAAGGAATATTCAAGTTCTGAGGAGATGAAGCTTAAAGAAAATTTCTTGATCATTTTAAAAAAAAATATATTTATTTTAAATGAAGAGTAATAAGGATAGTTAAACATCCTTACTAAAATCTAGAAGTTAATTTATTTAATTGAAATAAAAATAAAAGCATATATTTATAGTAATTTTATGTTTATTTGAATTAATAATAATACATATAATAATTTTGTATTATTATATGTATTACATAGCAAATACTTTTAGAAAATTAATAATAAGTTAAGTGCATTTCAAATAATCTAATTTAACTATGTCTATAATATAAAATATATAGATGAGCAAATTCTATCTATAATAATTGATAAATTGGATTATTAAATAACAATATAAATTATAAAGACTTATTTTTTAGACTTTTTTCTATATATATATATAAAATAAAATAATAATATTATGAATCGAAATATACCAATTGGAAATAAAATCTGTGCCACAAAGGAAATCTTTTAAAATTAAGTAATATTAAATCAGCATCTCTTAACCATGAGACCATAGATTAACACAAGTGCACCAAAATAATATGATTTTCTAAAAAGTAAAAAAATTAAAGAAGCTATTAAATAATAAAAGCAATAAGAAATAGATAGGGAAAATCAAAATCTTATATCCAAATTAACTAATATTATGTAACCATCATAAAGTAATATATCTTATTTTATATTTGCAGATAACTCTATTTCTACTCTTCCAATTAACAAAACAAGTACATTGAATTTCGTTCCCAAAAAGTCTCTAAATAAAGATCATAGGAAAAAGGAATTGATTAAAATTGTTATGGAAAATTAACAGTTATTGAAGAGAATATAGGACTAAAAGTCTTAGTACAACGTTAAAGATTGGAATGAAGAGAGAAAATGGGTTGAATAACACATTGCTAATATATCAGAATATCCTTATAAGAATTTCAAACCTACTAAAACTCTTGTTCAATACTGGACAAACTCAAGAATTAGTGAATCATAATTATAGAGTAATTGTTAAATATTATATATTAGAAAGAGAAAATTGTATTAACAGAAAATTAGATCCTTTGATTGAAAGCAAAAGTCAATAAACAAAGTACTGAATATTATATATTCATTAAGATAAAGAACAAGATAAGAAAATAATGTAGAATCTAGATAATTATTATATTATTAAGACTTCTAATAAAGGTAAAGCTTATTTGAATCTGATTTTTAACCTTATGAGCCTTATCAAGATAAAGTTTCCAAAATTGTTAATGAATTGATTGAAAAACCATAGCATACAGAAGAAAAAGTAGAAAATAATCAATAAATCAACCAATAATAAGAAAAGTCTATCTAAGAATAAGATGAATAAATTTAATAAAAAAATATTGAATCTAATTAGCAATAGAACGAATAAATTGATAATAAAGAATAAGAACAAATAAATTAAGATACAATTAATAAAGATTAAAGTTAAAATATACAATAAAATTCTCAAAGAAAAACAAATGATGAAGCAAATCAATAAGAAAATTAACCTCTCAATTAAATACATCAAAATAATCAAGAAATATAAACAATAGATTTTGAATAATAAAATGATGAAAGACAAGATTAAAAGGACAGTTAAGAAATTTAAGAATGAATAAATATAGAAATTTTTCTATACTCATTTTATGCTGTAATTCATTAATCTCAATAATCTTTTAATTTTGTTTTTCATTTTCTAAATTTTATAATATTTAACACATATTTAGATAAATATAGTATAAATTAGTCTCAAAAATATATTAATATTCAAATTTTTAATTAAAAAATAGGAAGTATTTAATTATAATCCTTTTCTAACTAATTAATGTTATTTTTCATATAAAATACATCTATAGAATAATATTATCTAATTTATTTAATTATAATTTAATTTCGATTTTTAAAATGTTAATTTTAATAATGAAAATACCAATTACCTTATTATTTATTAAAACAAATTTAACAATAATAATAATTTCAAATATATTTCAAATAAAAAAAATCGAGAATCATAATTTAAATATCATTCTTTTAATTCTAGTTTTTCAATTTAAGTACATACATTAAGTAGTTCATTTTCTAAATCTCTTATTTAATTTTTCAATAATTCTTTATATTGTTTGATCTATTTTTTCATGCTTTTAAGATCCTAAAAATTATTTCTGAAAATTTTCAATTATCTTTCATAATGTGAATAATCATCAACTTAAATAGCATAATCTTAAAAGCTATAAGTTTTTTCAATTTATTATCTTGAACATTTGACTCTGAACATTTATTATAAGACATATTTTTTACTTTAATTGTGAATCCATATTTTATTACTAATTTATTATTTACGTCTTCTGTAACTTGCATTAGTAAATTATTTCATTTAAATAACTATTTTTTTTTCATTTTTTTAATTTTGATTTTAATAAGTTTTATTAATTGATTATTATTATTTTTATATAAATATTCTGGATTCATTTGATTATGTTTTCAAAGTTGTTTATGTTTATTATTATTGAAAAATCATAAGTGGATGTACTTTAATAACATTTAATTATTATTTTTCAATTAATTTATTTGCAAAAATAATCATCTAAACAACTTTTTTAAATTACTACATTAATTTATCAATTTTATTCCTTCTATTATGAATTATTTATTCAAGTACTTATTAAGTTCTTGATTGCTATGTATCATAAATAATAGATTTTAATGGTTTAATCATTCCTTTATATCTTGTTACATCAATATTACATGTTTCTTTAATTTTTTCAAGTTTTAAGGTATTAATAATTTCCCTTTCTCTTTCAAATCTATTATAAATAATTTAAGCTTTCATTCTTTATTCTCTATTATGAGCAATGATTCCTAAATACTAACGTAAAGCTGGGAATGAGCTAATTTATTAAAAGAAATAGTCTCCATTTAATATGATATATTCACATAATTCAATTGCAACAGCATAGTTTTTTCTAGTGTGTTATTTTGATAATTTAAGTTTTTTAAAATACTCTTGTTCTCCAAAAACTTATCCTTCATCTATTTGTAAAAGTATTTTTCCAAATTAAGTTCTATATTATAATTTACCTCTAATTAGAAAATAAATTTCATTTACTACCTCATCTTTAATCCAAATTTTACAATTTTATTAAGTTTTCATTAACATCATTTTCGGTAAAATAGATACAGAAAAATTAAGATTTAACCGAAAAAAATGAATTTACATCATTTCAATATATGAAACATAAAGAGTAATTTCTTTTTATCTAATTATTGGTAAATTTTGAAACCATTCTTATAAACTTAATGACCATGCTTAATTTTATTTAATGTTTAATGATAAATACAATTATATTTTAGTTTAAACTTCTTTAATAACTTCAATTTTTGTGAAAAATAATTTCAAAGTATTTTGCATTTCTACATATACTGATTCTGAATTAAGTTTCTTTAACCATTCTGATAGATTTAATAATATCACACAATAAAATGATGCACCCAAAAACATCCATAATATAGCTACTATATATTATGCATAATTTTTAGCAGCATCATTTCCATAACCTATAGTTGAAAAAGTTTGTAGAGCCCAAAATAAACAATTAATGTATTCTGAATTTGAATTAATTAATCCTTAATAATCTTAATCTTCTTAGTATTGTACATCATTTATATTTGATGCTAAATACCAAAGACAAGAAAATAGATGTAATCCATATATGAATTTTACTATAATCCTAAAGATATTTAACTAATAAGAGTTAAATATATTAAAAACATTTTCCCAATTACTAAAAACAAAAACTATAAATATAAAATAATTACTATTTATTTTAATGAAATGTTGATACTTTAAATATACGATTGATACGAAATACTCTTAAAAATCTAGGAAATTTATGATATTAAACATGAAAACTAACAATTTTATAAGTTATTACTGATAAATTGAATCGAAGGGGATAAGTGTTATGATATCAGGAATCAACCAACCCTTCAAGTAATTCAAAAATATAAACCATTAATTTTGGACTAATACATTTTATCTATTATAGTAACAAGATCTCATTATACAAAGTATGTCTGTAACTATATAAATTGATAGATACTCAATACAATAGATTATATCGTTTATTAGATCTAATTCATATACTCCTTATGATCCTTTATCCATAAATGCTATTCTCAATGGTAAATAAATAGCTGTTTAGATATATGTTATAAATAATATGATATCCCAAAATCTTCTAGATGTATCACCCTAGTTAAATTCAAAGTTTACTGGAAATATAAGAAGAACAGATTTCTTCTTTTGTCCTTCATCATGTCTTTCTAAAATTACTCTTTCATGATGATGTAGTAACCGCATTACATTATAAATCAGTCTAAATTTCTTGGCTAATAGGTTCCTAAGAAGTTCTCGTTTTTATTATTATTTCAATGCTTTATCCTTTTATCTTTATATTTACAATATATCGCAAAACCTTTTTATTTCAACAAAATTAAATAGAGAGACATCATAATCTCTAGGTGTGTTAATTGAATCAATCATAGATTCTTGATTTACATTTTTCATTGATTTACATCTTCTTATAGACCTAAGTTAGTTCTGCATTAAATTTTAATAAAAATAAATAGGAATATTTATAATGAAAATATGTTTAAAACTCTCTTGATTTAATCATAATTTTCTCATTAGAAATATAATCATTTTACAGTGGTTTATTTTGTAATTTCAGGCAGAGAAGCTCTTTTTACTTATGAATTTGGAACAGTTTTAGATTTCATGAGATATTGACTTGCTTCATCATGTTTTCTTTTAGATGGTATCATCCTTATGGTATTAACAATCTAACATTTGATTGGTTAATATTCTTCTGGATCTATAATTAATATTAATATATAAATACCTTAATCTTATAAAGATTATTAATGATTGAAATTTGCAATTTTTCCTTCATTTAGAGAAGAAGAAATTATCAATGAGTCGCTAATCTCTACAATAGTAGGTAAAAAGATTGGATTTAACTATTTATGAATTTATTGATGTCTAATATTTTATTGAATAGTAACAAACCATTAATGTTTGATAGCTCTTTTCAAAGTAATATTTGGCGATAATAATTATTTTAATAGATCTAATTAACTAACTCTATATAAAAATAGATATTAGTTTTATTTAAAGCTTGGATCAGCCATTTAATTATGTATTCTATTGATTAGATCCAAATCAACATATTATTTAATTCTGTTACTAGTTGTATAAAACGTAATTTGATATATTAATATTCCCAAATTATAAAGATCGTTTTCAATTGTATAATTACTATTTTCTACATATCTAGGAAACAGTATTACAACCTCTAATGTTTCATTTTCAATATTAATAAAAACAGATGATAGATTTATATTTCCATGATAAATGTTTCTTTATTAATACTTTTGTAAATTTTGTAAGATCATATATATGATTGATACGAAAGGGATTTCTCGAAAATCAAATCCATTCAGTAATAAATTCTCTAAAGATTAAAGCTTCATCTTTTCCCCAAGAATATAGTACTTTTAATTGTCTTCATAGAGTTTTGGAGATCCAGGTTTATATTTTAAAGTATGCATTATTGTAATGGAATTGTGAAATATTTGGAATTCTTTAGGATCTTTTAATAGTTTTTTTTCATAAACTTAAGTGCAATGTTCCTCACTATTATTCTAATATAATAATCTATAAATACTTTGATAGCTTAAGATATGGGAAGGCAATTTCTTTATAATAATTGATATTTTCCAAAAAAATTCTTATTTATACAAAATTTTTTCAATAGAACTTAAATTCTTTTCATTTATTATTCATTGTTTGCAATTATAAATTCTTTTCCTTAAACATTATACAAGATGATCACATAAAGTCCATCATTATTTTTAGTTTTTGTAAATTTGATTTCATGATAACATTTACTCAATTCAAAATATAAATTCTAAATGACAATTGCATTATCATATATATGAATTTCCTTCAACTCAAATTCTTTATTTTTATGTTGATAGATTGAAACTATTTCCTTGATTAGTTCTTACTAACATAATTTTTCAATTAGTGTTTCTTATTTTGATCTTAATAAACTGTTTGATTCATTCATTTTTAGCTCATCAATCAGCTATGAATAGTGTTATTAAATTTACATATTTTAAATTATTCATTATTTCTCTTGAACTTTATATAAATAACTATACCATATCAATTTATATATATATATACATACAATACAAGAAAAGATTCAAGTTGATCTATATTACAAGAGTTTAAATGTAGCAAATTTTCTTATAAGATGACTTAAAATACATGATAAGATTAAAAGTATTAATTTTAAATATGGATCTTTTCAAATTATTTTTTAATTCATTTATTAATTTTTAAAATCAATATAATTCAGCTTTGAAAGACCTTAATCTTAAGACAGAGTATTATAATTTATCTATTAAAACTTTACACTTCATTAAATCTATTCATTAATTTTAATTTCTTTAATAACTATTATATTATTCTAATAACTTTAAAAAATATATATATATTAGATTTTAAATAATTATTTTATAAGTATTCTAAAATTAAGTATTGTTTTTTTGATTGAATTTAAAAATTATATCTTCATTTTTGTTTTAAACAATTAAACCTCTTGAATCCAAAACATAAGGATAGAATCATATATTATATATACTTTCAAATATTATTTAAAAAAAAAATTAATCAAAAAAATTTCAATATTATCTTTTAATTTAAAAAAAAATTATCTAATTGATGTTTAGTATCATATTTTTAATTGAAATACTTATTTTAGTATTTGAATGTTAATAATTATTATTTAAAAAAGAATTACAATTTTGAATTAATCAGAAGTTCATTCATTAAATTTTATCAGTTTATTAAAGAAATATTTATTTGTTAAAAAAATGATATCAAAAGATGATTATATATGTTCAATTTGTCTTGGAGTTTTCATAGATCCTTGCAAATTGAAATGTTAACATATTTTCTGTCACTCTTGTTTATTGGATTTGATTGATTTTAATAACATTAAATACAAATGTCCTATGTGCAGAATAGAATTTATTAATAAAGATAGTCCTTTATCTATAGATCAAGAATTATAAAATTTTATTAAGAACAACTTTCCTAATTAATATTAATAAAGATTAGATGAATTAAAGAATATTTAATCATTACTTCCTAATGAATTGAAGATTGAAGTTAATTATGGTAATTACTATAAGTTTGAAGATGATGAAAGTGATGATGGATTATAACATTAATGGACAGTACATGTTAGTTTAGATTATACAAAATAATCAGATAAAATAGCATTAAAAGATTTGGATTTGAATAGTTTAATTAAGAATGTTACTTTTACACTTGATGAAACTTTCTTTCCTGATGTTGTAACAGTTCGATAACCTCCATATTTATTAACAAGATGGGGATGGGATGTTTTCACAATCCCTATAAAAATAAAATTTAAGAAAGAACATAACATTCAACCAATTGAAATAGAACATCATTTGGTTTTTGAAAATGATGGAATAGAAAAACGTTAAATAGTAAAAATTGATATTAGCAATTTAACTTAATTTTAGGCATTAAAATAGAATCCTTAATAATAATAATAATAATAATAATAGTGATTTTAATTATTTTATATTATTTCTTTAAAAAATAATTAATAATTATTTACTAAATGATTAGCGGGTTTTAAACAGGAAAAAATTAAAAAATATAACTAGTTGAAAATGATAAATACAATAAAATTATCATTCAATTTGAAGATTTATCAGAAGAAGAAGAAATTATTAAATCAGACAATAAACCAACAAAGAATGATTTAAATTTATTAAATTCACTTTCAAAAGAAGCTATAAAAATCAACAATTAATTATATCATCCTAGTAAATTTGCTGAATAAGAATTTAAATTTTTGAGTAAAAATCCAAGAGATTCATTATCAGAGAAAAAAATTTCATTTTAAACAGTAATTATGGCAGATGAGATATAAAAAGAAATTATTACACCAATTAAAAAAAAAGAATATAATAATAATAATGAAATATTTTAAATGAATACAATATTATTATCTAAAATTAGCAAATTACCAAAGTGTTTAATTGGAGAAAAATTTTATGAAATCTCAAAATAATTTATGAAGAATTCTTTATTGAAATTTAGTTCATTTTGTAGATTATCAACAATACCATAAAATTTTGATTGGAAATTAATTAAGGAATATTTTAAACAATATGATGTTGAAAAAGATTGGTTATATGAATAAGCAAAATTAGTATTTTGGAAATTATAATCTAAAAATAATTATACAGATTAAAAGTTAATTTTAGAATTAGAATATCGTTATTTTATTTAATATAGATTATAAAGTAGAACTATAATACAAGAAATTTGGACAAATGATTAATCATTAAATCAACATATGATTTTATTAGTTGTTGCAATAGAATAATGTTAAGGTAAAAAGATTTTAGAATTATCTGATGGATGGTATTCAATCTTCTTTATTTGTGAATAAAGTTATGATTAAATATACAATAAGATCAAAATTGGACAGAAATTGCATGTAACAAATTTAAAAGAATATCCTATTATATTTAATACTTCTAATGTATAGTTATAGTATCATCTAGGTTAAAATAATAACATAATATCCTTTTAATAAAATGTTGGTTACTACTAAAATTAATTCAATAAAAAAAGCATAAATAAATTCAAAATTAGGAAAATAATAATAAAAGTATTTTGTACGATCACTCAAAAGCCTTAGAAATGGAACCATTCCATGTATTGATGTCTTTATAGTATCTAAATCTTATTTAATAAAAGTAAATCAAAAGAATTAACGTAAAGCTATACTATTCAATTCAGAGACAGAAAATGAAGAGGAAATGCAATAATTAAAAAATTCTAATTTATGTTTTTGGATTACAGTAATGGATACATTAAATTATTTTGATGAAAGAAAATAAAAAATAACAGAATTTAAAGATATATTAGTTCATATTAATGACCCATTATAATATGAAATGATATCTGTTGGTTAGAGAGTGTAAATAATTAATGCAATATAATTTAATTCAGATATCAGTATCAAATTAACAAAATCTTCAGGAATATTATTTGAATTATAATAATATTAAGATTACTTCAATAAATTAAAAATTATTGGTAATAAACATGAGATTTAAATCAAGGTTAATAATCATATAAAACATGAATAAATAGATATAATTGAAGGTAGCAATGATTAATATTAAAATGTGAAAATAGAAATATCAAATAGTTTTTTTGGGGAAATCTTAAAAGATCAACAAATGAAAATTTTGAAAGTTACTTAATTAAATAAAATTAATAATGAGAGATTTCAAACTACATAAATGAGTAAATTGATAAATATTATAAATTATAATAAATGAATTATTAGTTTTTGAAATAGCCCTCAATGATTTATGATAAATCATCTAATATTTCTTCTTCAAAGTATAACAGCCCAAGATAGGATTATATGGACAATTTATTGTAATATTAAAATTCTAATAAAAAAGTGAGAATAATAGTGATCGCAATAGTGTGAATGATAAAAGAAAGTTTGGGGGTACAAATAGATAGAAAAAAAAGTATAAAAGACATAGCAGGGTTTTTGATGATGATAATCTATAAAAAGAGAAACGTGTCTTTAAATAGAGTTTATAAAGACTTTACGAAGAGTCTTTTATAAAAAATATCATAGACAATTCATATATAAAAAAAATAGGCTCATTAAGTACATATCAAGTTTAGGTACTTGATGATCTTTAATTTGGAACAGATAAATAAATAGATGATATTGATAATATTTTTTACAGTTTCTTTTCTAGTTATTTGGATAAAATATCTGTCATATATCCATAAAGTAATTTTAAAATATTTTGGAATACAATATAAGTATCAACTTTTATTTTAATTTTTTTATGGTTGCCTTATAAATTAGCATTTGAAACTAATTATATTTCATAATTTTATGATGAAGAAAAAAAAATGTAAATAGAAATAGCTTTATTTGTAATATGTGCATTTGATATATTTATTTGTTTAAATGAAGCCTACATTCATAAAGGAATTATTATAAAGTAATAATATTATATTGAATTATTTTAGTCAGAGATATCATATAATAATGAATTATTTAAAAACTACTGCATTAGCAGATATGATAAGTATATTTGCATTACTTTATGAATTAATCATAGTACATTAATATGAAAATTAATTTATATCTTTATAAATATGTTTGTGTTTGATTTTTGGATTAATCAAAACCTTTAAAATGAAATAGATATTTAATTAAATTTAAGAATACTTTAATATCAAGGGTGTATTAAAAGATTGTTTATAAATGACTCAAATAATATGTGGATTAATATATTTTATACATTTGGCAGCATGTATATGGCATGGATTAGGATAACCAACTAGTAAATATACATGGTTAGATATAAATTAATTGAGAGGTGCTAATGATAGTATTAGATATGCAGAATCATTGCATTGGGCTGCAATTTATCTTACTAATGTAGGATCAACAGAAATTAAAATAGCTAATAATGATGAAAAGTATTTTGCTGCAGCTATGTCATTTTTATCTTTATTTTTAATGGGTATAATAGTAGTTTCTTTAGGATTTTTCTTCTATAAATCTTAAAGAAATTAAATTTATTCAGAATCAATGAAATTAATGAATAATTTTATGTCAATGAATAAAATTGATTTTAATTTACAAGTTCGTATTAGAAATTATTTAGATTATATTTGCAAAGTAATTTTAATTAATTCTAAATTAGGCAGAATAATCAATGATTGATGAAAATGTTTCAAATATTGTAAGTAAATTATCAGAGAGATTATAAGCAGAATTAAAATATTAATTAAGAGCATCTATATTAGAATCATGTGATTTTATTAAAAGGAATTTTTCAATTAAATTTTAATAAGCTTTAGTTCCATTTATGGAAGAGATTAATACTATACCTGAAGAAAGGATAGTTGAAATGAATAATATTGATGATTGTTCTATTTATATTATAAATAAAGGAGAAATGGAAGTAGTTTTTGAAGCAAAAAATAAGATGAATGTAAAATTTAAGAGAAATAATATTAAAGTTTTAGAAGTATTTATTGAATTTTTTTGATTTAGAGAAAGGAGAATATTTTGGCTTTTATAGTTTTATTACAAATTAACCTAGAACAGCTACAATTGTTTCTAAAGGATTTGGAAAACTATTTAAGATTTCTAGAGATAATTTTGTAAATCTATTGGATCAATTTCCAGATGAAAGAGAAGTCTTTTATATGATTAAAGATAAAGTGAAAATAAATCAAGATTTATCAGATTTATAAATTAAATGTTATGGATGTAAAGCCAATTCTCATATGGTTAATTAATGTCCAATATTGCATTTCAATCCAAATTAAGATAGAGTAATTAAATAATCACTCTATCCTCATTAATAAGAAAGAGATGATCCTTAATAGTATTATTTTTATTCATTTATTTTTATATAGACCTAGAAAATCTAAATTTATTAATGCTTTATTGTAATAATAAATAATAGAATAAATAGCCAAAGAATATTAAATGTAATTATTTTAAGAAGAAACTTAAGATGGAACATAAGCAACTCATGTTTTATTATAAGATGATGTCTCAGATACAGATAGTAGAAGTATCATTTATTATTATATATAGCATATTCATAAATGAGAACTCGATCTGTCTCTAGAGTTAATACTCACTCTATCTTATCAATGCAATAATAATCTTCTAATTATAAAATTAATCAACCCCATATACCTTAATAAATGGTAACCCAATAAACAACTCATCTACCCTAAGTTGATGAAGATGAAGTTGAAATGATAGAAGATCAAGAATAAGATTAAGATTAAGAACCATATCCTAATTTTGATGAATAAATGAATAAAAGAAAAGAATTTAATAGAAAAAATGATCCTAAACATACAGTAGAAACTGCTGGATTTGGTAATAAATTTAATAAAGTTTCTAATGTTGATTAAGATATTGAAAATTCTATTGAATCTGAAGAAGAAGATGAATATTAAGAAGAGTCAAGTGGTTAACCATAATAATAAATGGGTAAATCTGTTTCTAAAGGATCCTAAAGTCCATAAAATTCAGGAACAAATCCTAAAAATATATAATAAATGGCATAGAAGGTTACATTTATTAATTCATAATCAACTTAATAATAAATAAATGTAGCAAATCCAAATGTTAGACCAAGAACTTCAATCAAAAGAGGAACAACTAAAACAAATAATACAGCTGTAATTTTTGATAATGTCTTAGCTGCATTATAAGAGAATTAATTATTAACAATTGAATTTGTAAAATAATTCTATATATATATAGCCTATTATTACTTTTCCATCTCTTGGAGAATTTGATAAAATTATGACCTTTAGAAAATATTTTCCATAACATAATATCTCTGCAGTTTTAAAATTGGTTGAAAGATATTAAAAACATGTTGAACATTTCCCCATCTATTCTCTTTATTCATTTCTTTATACAGCAATTTGTAGAGGAAAAGAATTAAGGAAAAAGGCAGAATTAGCAAAGTAGTAATAAAAGTAAGTGTTATATTATCCTAAACTTATGAATAAGCCTTAAAAATATTTTAAGTATTATTATTCTTATAAACTTGTAGGAGATAGATTACTTAAAGGTAGGTTTGATAATTTTATAACTAAAAATACAATTTACAGTTATTATTATTTATAAATATTATTTTCATTTGAATTCGAATTATTCTTAAATTAAGAATTGTATGGATATCACATAAAAGTTCATGAACATTAGTAAAGCAAAAATAAACATCAAAAATGAAATTGAAAAGCCAATTGATGTTTTTAATAAATCTTCATAATATATTGTATATTGTAGAATCATTCTTATAGCATAATATGACAACTACTATACTTTAATTTATGAATATTTAAAAAGACAAATACACTGCAATTACTCATTTATCAGGTCATCCTTTTTCAGAAAAAGAAAGAAATGAATTTGATATCTAAGTTTCTACTTAAATTACAAATTGCTCTTAAAAAATAAAGGAACTTTAATAAATGCAATCAAATTCAAAAACTAAAACGTAAATTTTATTAGTTTATAAAGTGAATATGTACATAAAGAAGTAATAATAAGTTTTCTAATTGCTAAATTAAATCAAATTATTTTACTGTTTAGAGAATTTAAATATTATAGATAGAAATAAAAATAATAAATTTCATAATACCCAAAAAAAAAAATAAATATTAAAATTGATAAAAAGTATATGATAGAATTTAAAACTTAAAATATGCTTCATCTATCAAATAGTAAATAATCTGATCATTCATAAATATAAAATTTATAAATATAAAAGCAATATTAGGATGATATAAATGAAATAATTAGTATCAAAGAATAAATAAGTGATATTTGTCTCTTTATTTAGAATATGCAAAATTTAATAGTTTATTAAGAAATGTAAACAGAATAAATATTATTAAATGCTACAGATAGTTTTAAACATATTGAAGCAGCTAATAATCATCTTTTTAGTTCGGTTATTTTAAATGAATAATTAGGTTCACAAATAGGATCATTCTTCTTTTTTATGGGAATTATATTATTAATATATGATTTTATACATGCTTGAATATATAAAACACTATTATTATATTAATAATTCTTATTTAATATATTCTTATTATTTTTTATTTAATTTATTTATTTATTATATAGAGAATAATTTAAGAAAATTTATGTAATTTAATTGTTTATGTTATAAATAAATCAAAGTGATGAGTATATTCCCATAAAGTATTATTTCATTGCTTTCATAAATCGAATTTAGTATTCTTCTGGTTTTATAATAGTTGGATCAATTCCTAAATTGATAGCAGTTTTTAATCTAAATATAAATTAAAAATATTACGTAGTTTCCATTTTTTTCAATAAATCATAACATTACAAGTAATCAATTATTGATAATTTAATCTATTAATTTTATTTATCTATTATTAATAATAATGAATAATCAACAACAGCAACATCAAGTAAAAACTAAGAGTCTGATTCAAGTGCTTTTTCTAAAAAATAGTAATCTTATTCTTGAATAGGTAAAGGTTCCCCATTTCTATCAATAATATAATTAGTATCAAGTAAAGTTTTTAGATTTTTACGATTCCATCTTTTTGCCTTACTACCTTTAAGATCATAAACAGTTAAATCACCTTCTAAACCCCAAAATAGATTTTCCATAGCAATAAAATATGTAATACCTCTAGAATTTTTAATAGTAAACATTCCATAAATTTTATTAAGAACAGAAGGTTTTTGTAAAAAGATATTTGAATAAAGATGTTCAAAGTATTTAGGAGCAAATGATTCAAACATATTAAATTCAGATTCTTTAACTGCCTTAAAAATAAATAAATTATCAGATGATTTATAAAAAGTTGATCCACTTTTACCTCCTGCTGAATTCCAATTAGAACAACTTGCAATAGATTTAATAAATTATTTGATTTTAATTCCATTTAACATTCTAATACATTCAAATTATTTAGGATAATATAATTAGATTAAAATTGATTTAGATGGTTTTTTAGGAGACTCAGCTGCTGATGGTTAACTAATAGTTTATTGTTATTCTTCTTCTTCTATATCTTATAAATTATTAGAACTAGTTTTTTTAATTTATGAAGTAAATTTAGTTATTTTTAATTGAAATTCTTCAATTATAGCTAATTTAGTTTATTCTTTTAAAATTTTTGCTGCTTCAATTTCTACTTCTTATTATAAAGATTTATTTTCAATTTTTCCCTAAAATTCAGTAAATCTATATTTATATTCATATAAATCATAATATTTTGGATGATTCAAAGCAGATGCAATTAAACCAATATCATTTTGATTATAAATAGGAATATATTCATAAAATGATTTTATTTGTAAATTTGTTTAATCAGAATTAATAGCTTGTCTTGGCCATTTCTCAAAATAATATTTAAATAAATTCTATGAATTTAATTCATATTCCATTTTTTCTATACCTGCATCAGATTATTCTTCATATTAAGTTAGATGTTCTTAAGTAGGAGATTCAGGTGATTAAGTGTATTGTATAGGAGACTAATTTTAAAGAGGAAATTAATTTTCAATATTAATTTATTAAGATGATATTAAAGTAGAAGGTTCTTTTTATGTTTTTCTCAATGAATATTTCATAGAAGGACCACTTTCACTTGAAACTAATGAGAACATGGATGTTTTTGCTCTAAGAAAATCTGATTCACTTTTTTATTTTGCAGCTATTCTTAATTATTCAGCCATTTCTATTTAATATAAACGTTAATAAACTTGCATACTCTCTTATTCTAATGAAATAAAATCAGGAAAAGAGGCTTATGTTAATCTTTCAATAAAATTGCCTAGAATTCCTAAAGATGTTTCAGGATTTTTATCAGATATTACAAATGAATTTGATTGTGTTGATGCTGTCATTTAACTACTTCTTACACTTTTATCTCCACTTGATATTAATTAAAATAATTTTTGTAAATAAAAGATTAAATTATCTTTTCTTTTATCTATTTCTTCTTTATCACATTTTTCTAAATGTTATTTAACTTCTTAACAATCAAATTAAAAATTTTTAATCTTATAAATATCAAATAAGTTTGTAAACAACTTTATTTAATATTCATCACATTCAAATACTCTTTCTGTTTAATTATGATTACATGTATCTGATTATTTATCTGTTTATTCTTTTATTTCTCCTTCAAATATAAGCCAATCTTTTTTATTTGTCTTCTTTAATCTTAAAGAATTTTTAATAAGATATTGTATTAATCTATAAAATGAGAATTCTAATTGATTTTTTTCTAATTTAAAAGATTTAGTTAATTATTTATCACAATTAGAATTAAGACATTTAATATAAGTAATAATATTTAATTCTACTTATTATTGAATTTTTGGTTCTAAATCTCCAATTAAAGTATCACATTATGTAGAAATTTCATCATTTAAAGATTATGGATATAAAAAACTAGTTGCTTTCTTTAATTGATTAGTAGTAGCTTTAACTTATAAATTTTATTATTTTTTCTTTTCTACTACACATCTAACAAATGCTCCTGGACCATATCTAATTGATACATGATTAATCTTTTTTGTTTAACAATTTCCACATTTTGAACCTTGAATGATAGCTTTATCACTAATATACTTCCCTAAACTTACGTCTTTCCCTAAACTTACGTCTTCTTATTTTTATTCAGAACTTTCATAAAAACTAACTATTTCTTTTTAACAATCACATAATTAACAAAAATATGGTATTTTCTTATTATTAATATTTTTGATATTCTCTAAGATATAGTTTTCCAAACTCTCATCACTGATATTAATGATATAATATTTACTTATTCTTTTTTTGTATATCATATATTTTATTGATAACAGCAGGATAGTATCTCAATTTGCAAAGTTTAATTTTAGAATTTTCATAATCTGTCATCAATTATACTGAAAAATCTGAAATCTCTCCACAAGTAATCATAGGAGAATTTTCATTATCAATCTATTTATATTTTAATTCTAAATCTTATCTAATTTTATAATCTAATAAAATCATTTCATATTCTAAAGACATTTAGTAACAAATACAAAAAAGTTCTTAAAAACATTATTTCACATTAATCAATTCATTAATTCTAGGTCCACTTAAAGTCATCTAAAAAGAGTTACTTGATTATGGTGTTTAAATAAATAATAATGTATTATCTCTATTTTTCTTTTTTTCTAAATGTATTTCAAGTAAAGACTTATCTCTGTCATCTAATCTATTATACAAATTTAAATTTTATTTTATTGTTTCTGGATCACAACAAACATAAGATGCTGTATGAGATTTACCAAGACAATCTTTAGAACAACACTTATTAAATACATCTACAGCCTTTTATATTCTACCTTGAACTGCTTTTTCAACTTTTAAAAGTTAATTGTAACTACATTGAATAGAAACGGTTATATCCTTTTTAACTAATTCATTTAATAAAATAGTATTTATGCTTTTTTCAATTAAAATAATATTAGGATTTAATATATCTATTTATTCTAATGCTTATTGTATATACTTATTCTAATTCTTTACTACATTATCAAAATTTTGAATATCTAAATCTAAAGATCCCCTCAGTAATAAAAATGAAGGTTATTTATGATGTGTTTTCATTCTTTTATGAGCTATATTTTTTCTTATTGTAACTCCCCTTTAATATCTAGTAGCTGCATAATTAATAAATGGAATTATTTTGATTTTGATATATCTCACTTTATTTTTCACTTCCGATTAATTATCAATATAATGATACTTTAAGTCTTCAATTGAATTTTTGATAAATTATGTCATCACTCCTTACCAATTCTCTTTTATACCATAAACTATGGTTCTTCTTTCCACAAAGTCTTCTATTGTAGAAATCATCTTCTATTCTAATTTCTTTTACTTTCGTTCTATGTCATCTCCTATAGTAATTGTATCTGGAATTTGAACCTTAAACATAGGCAAAATTGTTGTTTTTTAATCATTAATTGTTTAAGGTACTAATTATAAAATAGGAGGAGGGGATTACTTAGATATACTAATAATATATATACATCATTTGCGGATTCTGGCAATTTCTCATTAATAATATTAAATGATTTAGAATGTCTTCTCATTTATTATGAATCATCAATACCAATGGTATTCTTATCTTCAACAATTTCTCCATTTTCTATTAACTTCTTGTTGATGTCATTAAAACAATCCTAACATAATCGAACCTTATTATTCAAAGTACAATTATACTTTATTTTTTTTGATCTCCTAAAAGTTTTTAAAGTTAGTTTTATCCATAAAGAAATTCGAACAACTATTTTAAGTTCTAGGACAAAATCAATACCTATCGCAAAATACCTCTCCGCAATTTCGACAGTGATGTTTCCTTTTGAATATCGCCTTAAATGGGGTTTAGCATTTCTTACAACATTTAGCTTCTTTATCTTGCACCCACTTTGTAGTATATAATAACTATTGGTTCTTCATTCCAAATCTCTTACAATAAATAATAAATTTTAATCGAAACAATGTATATCTTTAATATAATATATTGAAATATGTAATGCATCATTGATCAGCAATTAAGTAAAAAAACATAAAAAACCAATACACTTTATTATAAAATACTCATATAAACTCTATATTACAAATATATTTATTATATGGATAATTCAGAAAATCTATAATTACTATTAGACAATATTGACAATGATGTAGGTTATATTAAAATACGATAATATGGACGAAATTATGGATTTCACAATATGTATGTTTCATTCTATCTATAATATCATAGATATTATAGAAGATTAATATGGACTAAACTATTAGGAATAAATCACCAATTACCATACTAAGAAAAGGAAAAATGTCTATAATATGATTAACTATTGAAAGATGTTCATCGATCATTAAATACTATATCACAAGTCAAAAACTTTAAAGAAATGTAATCCCTATTTTTTAAATATAGAGATCAATTAAGAAAATGTTTAATGGATGTATTAGATTCCATTTTCAGTCAATGTCCCAACTTCTCCTATTATTAAGGTTATCATGATGTAGTCTCAATTTTGATACTTGTCTTAGGAGTTGAATAAGGTTACATAGCAGCTATTTATGCTGCCTAAAATTTCTTTAAAGATTATTTAGATCAAGAATTAGCTACTACAATCATTCCATAATATTAATTCATTAGAAATCTTCTATTGCGATACTCTAGAGATACTTCTAATAAAAAACTCAATTAATTGATGACTATCATTGAACATCCAACTTGTGTTATTCCATGGATTCTAACGTGGTTTTCTCATTCCTTAGACAATTTAAATGATATCTCTAGAATTTGGGATTTCCTCTTTTGTTCATAATAAAATTCAATTTTGTATTTATGTGCAGCTTTTATTGTCATTCATCATGAAGCCTTAGATGTAAGAGATGAAGATAATCTTATTGGAGAATTTTAAGAGTATTTTTAAAATCTTAATAACAAAGAACGAATTTAAGATATAAAATTAGAGAATATTTTATAATTAACATAATAATTTGAAAGTAAATATAAATTTGAACTTATTTGTTAATAAGAACATATTTAATTTTCATAAAAGTATATTATTTATTATTAGATTAGTTCTATTGTTTACTAACATAACTTCCAATCATAATTACCCTATTATAACACTTTAGATCAACAATAGAATTCAATCCCAAAAAAAGTATTCAATTACATTCAGGAAAGATAAGATATTATATTAGATATAGGTGGAATAGCTTTAAGTTATCTTATTTAATATTATATAGTTAAAAAATGATATAATGTATTATTATTATTATTATTTATCTGTTAATGATAAAACAATTAATTTCCTCAATAATTGAATGTGAAAAGGCTTTAGAAAACATAAGAATTGAATTAAATCAATAGTCCTTATTTTCTTTGAAACCCATCATGGATAGATTTGACCAACAAAATAAAGGACATATAACTTCTTACGATATTCTTCAATTTTGTTAAGATAACGATATTTAATGCCAGCATTATGATGCTTTTTTATGCGTCAAATATTTTGATGTTAATAAAGATGGCAGAGTTACTTTTGAAGAGTATGAGACCATTATTATATAGCTTTACTATTTAAATGCTATCGAAAACTAATCGTGAAATAAGATTTGTGGCTGCAGTCAGAGAGCCTTATTTTATTGAAAAATAGATGTGTTTGCCTGAAATAATAGAGACTGGTCTATCTTATTTCTTTGGAGAATTGTTAATCTATTTAAGGGAGTAATTAGAAATTAAAATGCTTTTAGAAAAAGAAAACTTTAATTATTTTAAACTTTTTTAATAATTAGATAAGAGTAATAATGGAATTATTCATATGAATGATTTTTAAAAATATTTTAATTTAACTTAAGAAGATACAAACTATTTTTTTATGATGGGTAATCATAATGAAACTATTGATTAAATAAATTTATTGGATATGTTTGTAATAACTCAGTTGAAATCTGAAAATATTAGTAAAGAAAAAATTTTATCACCATTAAAACAAAATAATTTTTAACAATCTATGTATGAAAATGATAATTCATTTCAATCTCCTGAATAAAGATCAACAGTTAAATACAAAAAAGCTTAACTCAAACTATTAAATAGTGAATAAACTCATAGTAATGCAAGTAGTGTTTTTGTTGATGAATTAACTAAAAAATTATAGGATTTTACATTTACTCCTAAATCAAATGATAATAATAAGTATTAAATAGAATTAATAAATTTTGATAAAGTTGTTTATCAATAATTATATCAATTGTTACTTAAATGTAAATTATTATCTAAAACATAATTAAAATTGATTTAGAGAATTGATTTTTGTTGTAAATCTGTTTTCAAATTTTTTGATCATGAAAATAAAGATTTTATTACAGAACAAGATTTCTATTCAGGTTTTAGAAGATTAAGAATTCAAATCAAAGGTTTAGTAAGAGATTTAATATTAAGTTATGGTTAAAATTCACAAATAAATTATCAATAATTCAAAAAATTATTTTATATTGATCATCATGTAGATTCTAATGAAAGTCAACAATCTAATCCTTAATTATTTAGCAATGTTACTATTGATTACATTAGATAATTGTTTTAAGAACAAATTGATATTGAATAATTTAAAAAAGGCTTTATTTCAAATCTATTAAAAAAAGTAAAAACTAATGATGATACTATAATTATTACAAAGTAAGTTCAAGATCTTTTTAATAAATACAATGCATATCCAAACGATAGAGAATTAGCAATATTAACAAATTAATTGTAAATTTTATAAATTTGATTTTTATCAATATATATATATATATTTTAACTATATTTTCTATAACTCTAGAATTAAATTTCAATAAATATTAACTTGAATTTGAAAGACTAGTAATTTAAAGCTTTATGTAAAAAATTATAATATAAATTCGTTTTAATTATTAATTAATAAAAATTAATGAAGTCCATGGTTATCTTTGTGATTCTATTAGCTAGCATTATTTTGCCAAGCACTTGTATTTAAATTTGCTAATTTAGAAATTGAATTAAATAATTAAAATGTTGTTTCAGATTGCGATTGCTTAGGATAATTTAATTGCCCTTGTGGAAATAAAGATGTAAAGATTTCAATATAATTAGATTTTGTATGTGATGAGAAGTGGATAAGATAGACTTATGTTTAGGTTGAATAATAAGGAGAAAGAATATATTAAAGAACTTAATCATGAATAAAAATCAAAGTAAAAACATAAATGAATTTATCTATACCTATAACCCATATTTGATATTATTACTTCAAAATTAAAAAGTTCTAGATTAAAATACAAACTGATTGTAATCAAAGTAAATAATTCATAATTTCAATCCTCATTCTGCTTTCAAATTGAAAAACAATATTATCTATAATTTCTTATATGATAAATAAATATTTTTTAGCTAGTGTTACAATATTCTAAAAAAGAATTTAGATTTCAAATACAAACTGTTTATATAATCATTTTTATATAAAATATTATTTTTTGTATATGGGATTTATAACATCATTTCTATGTTACTTCATACCTGGTGTTGGATTAGCTACATACTATTCATTCAGATTAGGTCCTTAATTACCAATTGCATGTAGAAAGATGGGGTATTACTTAACATTATTAGTGATAACGCATTGGATTGGGTTATGGTGCTTTCAAAGCAATTTTAAAAATTAATTTACCAAAAGATATTGTTAAATCAAATGAATTTATTAAATTGATGAGGTATTTAGAATAACTTATGTTTAGACAAACTGAATAATAAGCAAATGCATTAAATAGAGAATTTAAAACTAGTTTACATAAAATCAAATAAGAATTGAAAGAATAATTACCAGAAGAAATTACTTAAAATCCTCATTTATAATTGTAATTAAAAGATTACAGAAAAACAAATAGTAATCAATAAGTAAATACTATTTATGGATCTGATACCCTTTTTAGTTTATTTTAAGAAAGAAACAGATTAAAACAAAGTAAAATGTAGAAAGATAGATTAAATGATTTTACAAAAAAACTTTGAGAATTTTGAGTAGTATTTTATTATAATTAAAAAATAAAAGGATTAATATATTATTTTATTGTTAATCCTTCTTAAGAATTCTGAAATAATAAATTCAGTATATCATAATATCTATTTGGATGTTAAACAATATGTATGTTGTTTTAATGAAATATTCTATTATCTTGTTTAGAAAAAAAGGGATTATGGAATTTCATCTACTGAAATTATTAAGTTAAAGATGTATTTTGTTATAAAGAATTATTTTATCTGGATATCTATGTTAATATAGGATAGTTGATCTAATTTTAAAGAGCATTTATGATTGATAATGAATTGTACGATATAATAATTAAATATTTGTTCTTATTAATGATCAATCAATAATCTCTATAAAAAAGAACTCCTATTTCTAATGTAAGAAAGGCAACTTTAATAAAGGATGAAGTTGATAATTACAAAGTTTATCGCTTTGAATTGTTCTCGATGAAAAGTATTTTTCAATTTTAAGTAGAAAATATCAGTCTCCATAAAAATCATGCTTCTGTTATAAACTTTTAAAAGAATGATATTCTTTAAGATCTAAATTAAAGTTGTATATGTGAAGAATGTGGAGGTAGAATTGCAAAACAAAGAATAATGATAATTGATCATTTGGACAGTAAGTAAATGATTGGGTCTTAAAAATAATCTTATTCTCCCCCTTCTTAAAATAGACATTCAGTAATAGATTCTAGTCTTCTTGGATCATAATAAATTAGTATATATTGAAATTAAATAAGGTGACAGACAAATGATGTTTAGCCTTAAAAAAAGTTAAAGAAGATCAATAAAACCTGTTTTGTAAGTGATTTAAGCTTAGAATATGATGAAAAAAATGGTTAATAGCAATTAATTATAGGCAAGAAGAAGTTTACAATCAATAGAAAACCCAGAGCCTCTATTTGAAAAAGTCTAAATAAAATTAAAATCTCAATTTAGAAGATCAATAAATAATTCACCAATATAAATTAGAACAAGAACTGATGCATCAACATATCTATTCCCTCTATTAGCAAAATCAAAGACATAATAAAAATAATTGGTTAATCAAAAACCAGATTTTTAAATAGTAATTAAAAAATAACCTTAATTATTGAAAAGTGAAAAATTAAACTAGATTAAACCCTTATAACAACGTTTATTATTAACTTATCTTAAAAAATCATAATCTCAACAATATTCAGATAAAATAAATATTTTAAAATATAAATTGAAAAATTGATATTAATTGAGATCAAAAATGATTAAATTAAATAACTAAAAAAAAAGGAAATAAATAGAATTTATGCTCATTTTTTCTGTTTTTTAATAGTTTTTTTTATTTTTAATGTACTTTTATTGTTTTTTTATTGTAAATTCTTAAATTCTATAAGTATGCAAGACATATTATCTAAACCCCAAACAGTTTATTCAGTCATTGAAGGAGCTAAAATTTAATTCATAATTGATTTTAATTTTTATTCAGCTAAACAGTATTTAAATAAATAATTTACATTATTCTTTGTTATTTTTATATAATTTTTAAGTAAGATTCTCACCATTATCATTTAAACCTTCCCATATTCCATCACAAGCCATAAAAATCATTTATATATTTTTAAAAACTCTAATTTCAGGAATAGCTATCACCATATCATCTTTATATTAATAATCTCCAAATGCTCTAGAAAGTGATAGAGCTCCACAAACTCTACCATCAGCCACAAATCCACCTGCATTACAAATTCTTGATCTCTCTTTTGCATGAGTTGGTTTATGATCAAAACTCATAATAATAGGTTTTCCCTTTTATATACCAACAGATCTAGAATCTCCTATATTTGCACAATATATTTAATCTTTAGTTACCAAAATTATATTGGCTGTAGTACCACTTTCATCAATAATTGAAGTACCAATCAATTCTACAATTTTCTTAGGAGCTAATTTAGATAATTCACTTAAATCATAAAGTTATTTATTGAATTGTTTCTTTTAATCCTTAATGTTTTTTATCACTTTCAATAAAATTAAATAATAATACCATCTTCAATAGACATTTAAAATCTCTCTTCTACTAATGCATTAAGTCCTTCTGGAGTTATTAACCATTTATCAATATCAATAAATGATTCCATTAAACTCTCTTCATATTTTTTATTTCTAAATTTAATATTTGATTCTAAAAAGCGCGGTAAATATTTGGAAACAACAGATGAAACTTCAAATCCTCCATGACCATCTAATATTCCAAATAAATATTCTCCTGTTGATAGTTTTTCTTTGATAATTGCATCTTCCTACATAAAAAATTAATAAATTTAATTACCATTGTTTTTCTCCATCCTTACATAGAGGCACAAGTATATGTAAAATCATCATTCTATCCTGATTCAATAGTGAATTTAGTTTTAGGTTTTGTTAAATAAATATCATCAATACACATTATTTTCAGCACTAAAATAAATGATTTTATTAATATATCATAAAATATATATTTTCATAAATTGATAAAGTAAATCATATTATTGACTACATAATTATATACTTGATTTGTTAAGATATTAATAATTATATTATTCTAAAGTATGAAGATCTTTTACTAATTTAGTCTTTATACATATTTTAGCTATGATTTTCTGATTATAAAAATTCATCATAATATTATAAATAGATGTAGTCTAATCAAACACCTATTCTTGGATCCGTAGAAATCATTAAAGGTATATTCAATTCTTAATTACAGATAGACTCTATTGGATATCAGATCGATAAGCTCCTCGTAATTAGCCAAATGCTTTTTATTTTTGTATTGACTAAGTACAATATATACTATCTTAAGGATCTTGTATATGAGCCATTTTTTGCTGATTTTGGTCCATTAAATTTGGGTCACACTTATCGATTTGTAACAGAATTAGAGAAATTGCTTAGTGATAAGACATATCAGAAATATGCTATTTATCATTATACAAGTTTAGATAGTGCTAAAAGAGCTAATGCTGCATATTTAATGGGTGCATTTTAAGTCATAATTCTTAAATATAATGCAGATGATGCATGGAAACCATTTTTGAATGTTAAACCTGCATTCTAGGAGTTTAGAGATGCTAGTTATGGATAATGCACTTATAAATGCACTGTAGTTTTAATATATTAGTAAAGATCCTTCATTGTTTGAGAGGACTTGAATATGCTATAAAATTGAAATGGTTTGATGTTAGAAAGTTCAATCTTAGAGATTATGAATTCTATGAAAGAGTAGACAATGGAGATCTCAATTGGATTATACCAAATAAATTCATAGCTTTTTCAGGCCCTTCTTCAACTTAAAAAGATTCAGATGGAGTATATTATTACTATTAAATAAATAGAATCGTACTTTTACTCCTGAAGATTATGTTCCTATATTTAAATAATTTGGAGTTACTTGTGTAGTAAGATTAAATAGAAAAGCATATGAAGAATAGAGATTTATTAAAAATGGAATAAAACATGAAGAAATTTATTTTCTTGATGGTTCTGTACCATCAGATGATAAGATTTTAAGATTCTTAGAAATAGCTGAAAAGGAAAATGCCGTAGCAATTCATTGTAAAGCAGGCTTAGGTCGTACAGGTACATTAATAGCAGCTTATGCAATTAAACATTACAAGTTTAAATAGAAATTAATATTTAGATTTCCAGCTCCAGATTTTATAGGATGGATTCGTATTTGTAGACCAGGTAGTATATTAGGTCCATAATAAATATTTTTACTTGTAAGTTTATTTAATTTATTATAAAATTAAGCAAAAATAAAATTGGTTGATTAGTTTGGGAAAAGATTCACCACTATGGAATCAAGTTAAATAGATTGCTGAAGAAATTAATATAGAAAAAAGATTATAAGATTTACAATTAGGACCTATGAGTGAAGGTAATTAAATATTTATTTAAATTAAAAATAGCTGATAAGAATAAAGCAGAAAAGGGTGACTAAGATTAAGCATAGATTTTAAATAAAGCTAAATAAATGAAGTAATCATATAATTTATGATTTCAGTTAAAATTCTCCAGGGTTTAAAAAATGATAAAAAATAATTTATCATTTTATATTAAAATTTTACCTAATGTTTTTTTTTAATTTAAGAAAATTAATTTTAGAATAGAAAAATAAGTAAATGAAAAGATTAATAAGATTCAGTAATGATAAAAATTGATAAAGATAATTACAATCAATAAACAAATACATTCTTTATAGAATTCTTATTATTATTTATTAAATATAAATTATTATGATTCTTGAAACTTGTTTGTTTCTTTTTGATTGTTCTATAAGCATCTCCAATATAAATATCTTCTAAATCTATGGATGTTGATTTATAATTTTATTTAATTTAACTTCTTTATGAAATCCTTTTATTATTCATGGAATATGCACGATTGGATTAGCTTGCAATTTAACTTGATTATTTAGAGACACCAGGTAATTGTAATTATCTTTATTTGTTGTTTTTTGGTGATAAATTAGGATTTTAATAAGTATTTAAATAGGTTGAGTATAAATATGATTAATAATTCTATGAGGATGAATTAGATCTATTTTCTCTTTAGGTTATTTCTTATTTAGATTTATCTTGGTTGATTGTATTATGTGATTACAATTTATGTTATTTTTAATTATTATCTTCAATTTTATCATTTAATTATTAGAATACTCCTTAATTATTTCTACTATCATTTACAAATGAATTCTATTAATCTTTATGTGTTATTTTTCCAATGCCATGCTTTTTATCATTTTAATATTCTCCCTAATTAGGTATGATATTTTACTTCATAAATAATTCCATTTTTATTAACATATCTACCATATCCATGTCTCATTCCTTCTAAGAATTGTCCTTAATAGATAGAACCATCAACCCATCTATATTCACCTTATCCTTATGGTTTACCACAATAGTAGTTTCCTATATATTTATCACCATTTTGAAATTGTTCAACTCCATATCCATTTTTGACTGAATTCTTCCATTAACCAAAATAAACATCTCCATTCCATTTATGTTCACCTAATCCATCTTATTATCCATTTACCCATTAACCAATATAATAATCTTATTATGTTCCTGTCCATTAACCAAAACCATGTTTCTAAGCATTTAACCATTGACCTATATAATATTCACCATTATCCCATTTAAAACTTCCTTCTCCATTTGGTTTTTTATTATTAATTTAACCATGATATATACATTTATTAGGAAAGATTTAATAGGTAATGTTTTATTCAAGATGATTATAAATGAATCTTCCATTCATAGTTAATTTAATTTCAGCATTGTTACTTTTTATAATAATTAAATTTTCTTTTCTAGTTAATTAATTAAATTCAAGGGATTGTATTGGTAATTTATATTGATGAAGTAAGGTTAATAATTGTTTCTTTAAAGATTCTTAGTTTTGAATAGAAAATAAGGCTATAAGATCGTTTTGAAATTAATCAATATTGGAGATTAACGGATATTTTTTTTGAATTTTCTACACTTAGAATTAGACATTCTAGATTAATTGATACTCTTAAAGCCTATAAATAAATAATCATGTTTACATTGAATATATATTTAATAATTAATAATAATATTTATATGATGATGTATTCCTAAAAAACTAATTAATATTGAATCAAAATAATTTAGTTTAATAATAATGTTTACATGTTGTAACTTCATGTGACTTGGCAGTATTCTTATCAATTAAATCAGGAATATTTTCATTTTATAATGTGATATCTATGATAAGTGTGTAAATTTATACAATCAATAAATTCTCTCAATTTCTAAAAGTAACATTTACGATATTATAAATCTGTATCAATACCAGAATGACCAACATTATCAGGTATCCATAATTCATATAAATTATTTGATTTCTAAGCTAATTATTTAGCATGTTCATCAGATATTATTTTATCATTAGCTCCATGCATAATAAATATAGGACATCTAATGAGTTGAATTCTATCAATATTTGGGAATAAATCATAATAAGGAGTGTCTTCTATTTTATTACTAATAACTCTTAATCCAGAACTAAAACCACTTTCTATAATTAACCCACCTATTGGAAATTAAGGATTGGATGACAAAGTTACACTAGGACCTGAACCAATACTATAACCATAAACAATTATTTGTGTTGGTTTATATCCTAATTAATGAACCAAGAAATTATAAGCCACTTAAATATTACGAATAATGCTTAAATCATTGCTCTTTCCTTCACTTTAACCATAACCACTATATTCATATGCAAAAACATTTATCTTAGTGTAAGACACAAGTTCTATATATAAATAATAGATATGAATACTAATTAATTTATCTATCATAGTTCCTAAATCACAAGCATTTCCGTGACTAAACAATATTACGTAATCACTATTCTTATCTAAATGCACTGATGCTATTTATTAATTATTGTTTTAGTTCAGAAAATATGATGTTATTTTGCATATATCAGATCTCACAATTATTTCTTCATCCAAATGAATTTTCTTATTCGGTATTTTGATGAAATCATATTCTGGATATAATCTTCACATAAATTCTAATCTTACTCAGGATTCCTCACTGTCTTTCTTCTCCTATGCAAATATTATTAATCATTTATCAATGTCAATTATTATTCAGCATTGTTTTACAAATTGAAATACCCACTATCATCAAATGAGTAATATCGCTATTTTTTATTAACTCTCTATTTTTTTTACTCTCTCAATCTCAGTTCATATGTAGCTTAAGGTGGACGAAAGGCAAGCATATGAACAAGCTTATTCCTGAGACCACACATGCTAAAAGATTGAAATATTCCAGTTACAAAATGTTACATTCGATATCAAATACCTTATTTATTTTAACAATAAATTTGTATTTCATTCTAAATATTATAGATATAAATATATATATATATATATTATCAAAACTTATTATTAATCTTTTAAATGGATTTTGTCGAATATAAAGTTGTTTTAGTGGATGGACTTGGTGTTAAATTCATCCACTTTTTAAATACAAATCTTTCTGTTTTTAATGGAGATATTCTTGGTGATGAAATACTATTTATATCGAAAGATAATATTGAATTTTGATTACTGGTACTTATTCTAGTTTTAGTAGACATATTAGTTATTATACGAGGCTTTTTGTTTATTGGAGTAAGATATTTGATTTCACCTTAACTCTTCTTTTTCATAAAAGGTCTCAATGTACATATTTGTTCCTCCTTAGGATTTGATATCTTTGTAAATTATTAATTCACTTTAAATAATTCTGATACTAACTTAGATCTTTATTCGAATGATAGACGTGTATTCTGTATTATTGATATAAATATAAAGATGAATAAATACTTTTATTTGCCATATCAAATCTGTACGATTTGCACAATAAGACAAATATCTCAGTAAATTTACAAAATCAGTTGAATAATAATTCTCATCTCCTATTTCTCTCATCTTTCTCATTAATGTTCTAAATGCTATATTAATCTTAATCATTATATTACTTTAAGAAGTTCCTTCATCTTTAATAACCTATTTAAACTCATCTAAATCAATGCATTCTTATTGTATATTTATAGAAATTTACTATTCCCATCACGATCAGTCATTTCAAAAAATGCCTTCAAAAGTTTCAAATTTACAGGATAATTGTTTTTTTTCAACATAGAAAACAGTTCATCCATCTCTATTGTATCTTAAACATTTTTTCTAATTTTATACTTGAGTGATCTCTATCAATCAAATGAAAAGTTTCTGTAACTACTTCATCATCAAATAATTCCTTCTCTGTCTTTCTATATTTCTCCTTTACTTTAAATGAATGTCTAGAATTAAACCAGCTCTTTGTTTCTTAATAATGTAAGACTCTATCAGCTGGTGGTAATATTTACATTAAAATTATATATATATATGTAATTATTTATTAAATTATATTTTTGGGTAAAATTTATTATTGTTTTTTAAATCTTTATAAAATTGAGTTTATGATTACAATATCTAATTCAAACATCTGAAATATAAGATTCATCTTTTACTATTTTTGGTAAAGTTCTAAAACTATCCTTAGGTATATTATTATTCTACTGATTTGAATTAATCTCTATTTTAACATTTGGACTGAATGAAGAATTATTTAATTAAGATATTCTAAATTAATAACTAATTCTCATACACTTTATTTTAATTTGAAATTTAGTATTCCCCTTTTTATTGTTATATTTATATTTTCTATTTTTGTTGACTATTTTGTAAAGCCAATTTCCTTATTGCATTTTATTTATTCATTAAAATAGGTAAATCTGTAGAATTTCTTTTAATATTGATTACTCCATTATTTATATTATTTTAGTTCTTTTATCAATTCAAAAATACTACTTATGTAATTTATGAACTCTTTGATGAACTTCTCATTTACTTCTCTTTTTCTTCCTTATCCTTTTTAGTTCCTTCAGAACTTTGAATTTATTACTTATCAATCCCATGGGCCATATTTAATGCTTAAGATTAATATTCATAATTATTTACCACATGTCTTTGCTAATTTCTTCAATTATATTTTTCTATTATTAAAAGTACCAAGAAATGATATTGAAGAACAATTATAATTATTTTTTATAGGACCTCCTTTATAAATTAAATCAAAGCCTCCAATTTATTCCTCATTTCCATTTAATATTTTTTCAAGATCAATAATTGTAAAAACATCATCTAATAATCCACATTTTAATTCAAAATCAATTGGTGTATTAGATGTCATTGAAGGACTTTTGTTAATTTACTTGTTTTATACCTTGCATTCACTTCCAAAAGCCAAGGCTTTAATTGAGAATCAAATAAGATATCAAATCCATATAATTCAAAACAATGTTTATCATTTATAATAATTTTTTGAACTGCTAATAAAGATTTAATCATTAATTATTGAACATTATAAAAACATTCTTAAACCTTATCCTATCCATACTTTGTCATTAAAAATAGTTTCAATTTTTATAAATCCCATTTACCTCCTAATTTTTCATCATAATTTTCTGAATTCTTTTGGATGGCCACATTTGTTAAATGTACATCTAAATCTTCATGCAATAAGTATACAAGCATTTGTGATATCATCATTATTATATCTATGATGAGTGAAACGAGCAAATCCTGTACGATATAAATATAAAGTTAAAGGGGAATAAGATGTACACAATAAGTAGATTCTAGTATCAAACTTTTTGCCTCCAATTAAAAGTGGATCAGCAATATATCTTTAAACTATGTATGATTCTGCAGAGGGATTTTCAGGATTAAACTTAACTTGATTCTTCCATTAAGAAATCTATGATATTTTGTTAAATAAGAATATGCCTCTTCCTTAAGATTTACCTATCTATAAAAGATAATTAAATAAATTTTTTACTGGTTTCATAATCCATGCAGTTTTATTTTCTCCTTACTTTTTAAATTCTTCATTAAAGATAGGATATTCACTAGGTAAATGATAGGTAAGTGGAAAGAAATTATAACTAAAATTGTTAAATTACTTTAATTACGCATTTGCTTCATCAATTTTTCCTTCTTTTTCTAATGCTCTTTTTTACTTCTTTAAATTCTTTATCATGAGATCTTTGCGAGTTAACTAATTGAATATTAAAAATAATTACCTCATAATGATTACGAAAATGATTAATTTTTTAATGAGATTATAAGTGAATATGATCCATAACTTCATGAATCCATTCTTTCTCAGCCCACATAATATCCCAATCGTCACCATCAGTTTCTTTCCAATTTCTCCTCTTAAATGCCTTTCATTATTCATGCAATCATACTTCTAAAATACAATTTCTAAATGATGTTTTATATTTGATATTAGTACTAAATAATTTATTAATAAAAATTACTAATGATTTCCATAATATTCTTTTTTAATGTATTTTCTAAAATATTCTGACATTATTGACTTTTTTTATTTATATATTTAATATATTTAATTATCATATAGAAGAATCAATTGATATCTTTGAATTCATTTTTTAGTTTGCTTAAAGTCATTGAATTTCTCATAATCAATTCCATTATTTCTTATCCTGGAATTTATGAAATATTTTCATCATCTCGGCTAAATTAATAAATTCAATATATTACAAATATTTATCATCATCATCTTCATCCTCCTCCTTATTTTCATTATCACTTTCTGCTTAAGATAATTATTATATAAATGTTGTTTCTGTATTCTAGAATTTTGATTAATTCATATTAAATTTAGTTTAATTTTCTTCTTCATAATTTTCAACAGTATTATTATTACTTTTTAATCTTTCCAATTCTTAAGTTAAAGCAAATATGTGTTTCCTTAATTCATGATCAGGTGAATCTTTGAATATTATCAAAGTTTAATAAGCACTTATCTTTGATCTCATATCTTGTAATTATTCTTCTAAAAATGGAACTCTATCAGCAATAAGTCTATATTCAACATTTTGCATCTCTAATTTATCTATTTTCTCTCTATTATTAGAATTTATCTCATATAATTCTTCTATTTCTTCTTCCAATTCATAATTTAACTATTCCAACATTATATTAGATTGTGAATTATCATTTTATATATCCTATTAAAATGTATTATTATTCATTGTTGAAGCTGTTTATGGTCTAAGACCCTTTTAAAAATTCATACTCTATGATAATTTAGATTCTTATTTGCTGTCTTTGAAAGCTTAGGCCAAATTGTAATCTTATTAAGTAATAATCTGATTATCCAACTTATCTAAAAATACTGTCCATAATATATCATATTTGTAAGCATATTTTTATGTACAAGGGTTATATTCAATGACTAGGTCTTTAAGACTAGGCATTAATTTAATGCTTTAAACCAAATGTTCAAAATCAGTAATTTAGTTATTTCCAATTTAAAATATTTTTAAATGAATCATTAATCCAATATCTATAGTATTGATTAGATTATGATTGGCATACAATTTTTAGAGTCTTTTACATTCTCCTAAAGGTTAGAGAGTTGTTATTTTATTGTTGTTAATATTCAAATCTACAATATTGTGTAATACACTAATTCCTATTACATTTATCAATTTGTTTTATGATAATGAGAGACTCTTTAAGGCACTACTAATTTAATATAGGATTACATTAATTCTTAAAATTGGACATCTGTAGTGCTTTCAAAAATCAAGAGATTTTTGTCAATAAGAGATAAATGTGTTACTGATTCTAAATCAGAACCATCACTATTAGTACAAATAAATTATTTAGTTATAATTTTTCTTGCTTCCACTAAATCCTATGCTGATATAACTGGAGAGGGTTCAATGATTTTTTCATTCTTTTAAATCTCTTTATTATCATTATAATCCTTATTTTTTTAATCACCAATTTTTTATATATCCTCTAATTTTCTATTGCTTGAATTTGGACGAAGAATCTAATTTTTTTTGAATTGTAATTATATTTTCGAAATAGGTTTTGGGGGTAATTATTATATAATAGATTCTGAAATTTATTATTATGTTATGGTAGATGATTATTAAGTTTGCAAATGATTATCATGTAATTAAGGTAATTTTTGTCTTATTACATTTACTTTTTTTTGCATCATATTTACATTTGTATTTTCATATAAACTAGGATATACTCTCTATTATAGAAAATGTCTTCTTTTTATATGATCATCCATTTTTTTGTTATCATCAAAAGTTCTACCACAACCATGAGGGCATTCTAATGTATTCATATATTTAAATTATTTATTAATTAATAATATATAATTTCATAGACTAATACTCACATCATCTAATTATTAAAGCTATGAATTTGTTTCTTATTTTTAATTCTTCTTTAAATTGCTATGATATCTTTTCAAATGAGTAAGTAGCAAAGTATGAGATTAATAATCTTTGGAACACAAAAAACAATTAAATATGTGATAGTTTTAACAATGCTTCTTCAAAATATGAGGAAAGAATACACTACTTATACCTGAAAAGTCACATGATGGACATTAAAACATTTCAGATTAATTATCTTTAGATTAAATTTATTTTAAATTCTTTATGCTCTTTACAAACAATTTAGTTATTGCTCTCAAATATCTAAATTTATTTTTACTATGATAAGTCTTAATGTTTTCAAAGTCTAATTGGAATGATTTATTAGCCAAAGAATTCAACTATCTAAATTTCTATACAATCATATTAAGTTGCTTATAACATTATTCAGGTTATAGTAATCCTTTTGGAGTCATCTAAAATAATTATTATAATTATATCTCCTCATCACTTTAAACAAGTTTATCATTATAATTAATTATTTTATTTGATTTCTTGTTTCTTTTTTTAGATACATCTAATTGTAATTTAGATTCCTCTAATTAGTCGATTTTCTTGTTTTGTTATTCACAATCATTTGATTAAGGATTTTTTTTAAATAAAATGTTAGTTAATAGTTATGTGCATTCTAATTGCATTTCCAATATCTTTTTTAATAGAGTTTTTGTTTCTTCATTCATTTTATTACAATAATTTGAATTCTCTCTTCATATTTATTTTTTCTTGTTATAATCTAAATATAATATTACATTTTTTCAAATTATGAAAAAATAATATAAAACCAAAATAAAAATCAAGATGATAATTTTTAAGCCAATATATTTCTCTAAATAACATGATCTTATAATTATTCTTTTTTATATTTCTCTAAAAATTCTTATTCCTATTTTAATTTGTCATTTTTCAAAGTAATTTCGAGATTTTTTGATAAAATTTTATTTTGTTTATGTATTTTTTCTAACATATTTTCCATTTATTTCTATTTTGCTAATTTAAATCTATGTTCATTCTTTTAAGATAAATTGTGTTTTCTTAAATCCAATAAAGATTAATGTCTTATATATATTATTAAATCTCATACCTTTTTAATCCTCCTTCTAATTTCTCATCTGTTTCTTACAATTTTGAATTCAATTCTTCAAATCTCTTTTAATCCAAAGATTCCTAAAATTATTCAATTCTTTTCATTATTCTACTATTTTTTAAAGATAAACTCTTCTACTATTTCAATTAAGATATTTCATGCTTATTTATTTATATCTAAATATAAACAATATATTTACTTATCTTTAAGTTGATTTGCTAAAATATGTTTAAACATTTTAATTATCCTTTTGAATATAAGATTCCTATAATTTCTTTTATTTCTCTTCAAATATCTTTAAATTTTAATGATGTCTTTTCTTATCTTCTTCCTATTTCTTATGCAAATAATCATTCATATAATCAGCCTTCTTTTTTATTGAATCCATCACCTAATCTATCATACTCTATTCTAAATTCATCTACATCTATCTCTTTAATTATCTTTCTTTTTCCTTTTCTTCCTTCTTTCTTAATTATTCCAATAATTCCTCTTATGCCTATTACAATTATTTTTATTTTCTTTCCTAATGAAGATTATGATCTTTCTCCAACTCTTAAACCAACTTTTAATGTTCTCTATATTAAGTTTATTCTTCTTTTTTTGCCTTTTAACATATCTGATCTACTTTTAAATGATTTCTCCTAAGTTTCTTTCTTACTAATTCCAATTATTTTTATTTCAATCTCTCAGCTTTTTAATACATCTCTGGGGCAGTCTTACTATAATATTCATCTTATTTATTAATTTAATCATGTACTAAATTGAGAAACCTAAATATTATACTTAAAATATTACTTATTATAATTTTCTTAAGCTTTAATCAATTTCTTATCAAAAAGTTCTTTCTTTTAATTTGCACTTAATATTGATGAATGTCCATCCTCATAGAAATGTTTCTTTGATTCAGTTTATTCTATTGATATTGATTCATCTTTAAATTTAATGTTTTTAGAGTTCATTTACTTAGAGACTTAAGATTATATATGTTTAATCTAATTTCTTTTTTTTAAGATTTCATTCAATATTTTGTATTTATTAGTTACATATTACAAATATGATATAAGGTTCTGAAGTGGATCTTTTCTTTTTTGATAAAATTCTTCATAATCTTTCACTTAAAGATCCTCTACATGTAACTTAAGCATTTCCATTGCAGCTTGAGTTCTAGGTGAATTTGTGTCAAAATGCATTCTAAATACTGTTAATTAATTTGGATTTCGAATGATATTATTTTTTTGATCAGCTTCTAAGTAATTGGCTTCAATGGCTGATTTCAATAATGCATTAGAAATTGTTGGAAAACGAAATTATTTGTGACTACCTAATAAGTTTTTTGGACTTGATTCACTATTCTATTGAAACGAACTCATGGACCCTTATTTTGTAATGAGAAAATCGCCTGTTTCCTTTATATAATCAATCATAATAATATTAATTTTTATTGATTAATGTCTTTTTAATTCCTTAAAATATGTTTTAATAATGATCTTAAAAGACTTAGAGTTTAAAGAGATATTTGTTTTACAATATCTAACTTAATGAGTTATATAGATTAGAAAGAATTAGAGAGAAATACTAAATATTAAGAAAGAAGATAGGATATCAGTTAAATAAACAGCTGATACGACTTCTTGGGTCTGTATTTAAAAAAGAGATAGTAATTAAAAACATATTAGTAATAGTTGTAATTGTTATATTTTTTATTTATTTGATTATTTATTTTTCATAAATACAGGAGAATATATTATAAATTAAGAAAATATAAACAAAATTACATCATTAACAATCTCATTTCTAAGGGATTGGTTTTCTAACTAAAATTAATTACTTTTTCCACTTTCTTTATGGGATATTCCTCCATCTTTTAGTGATTACTTTAATCATGATATTATGAGGCATTTAGAGAAGCACTAAAACGAGACTAACTGCCAATGCACAAGGAATCATGTGACTAATATTATTAATTAAATGTCTTACACAATCAATCCACTAGCCACTATCTTCAGTAATAATGAGATAACATTTAAAAAGGGACATAATTTAACTATTTTCTTTTTGTTTATCAAAGCTGCGAAAAACAAAATCTTTTCTCCTACTAAAAAGACATCTGAAAAAATGAAGATTTAAAAGGACACTATCATTTCATCATACCAATTAGATTTGAGGATTGTATAGATGATAGTACATCCTACAAATAAAAAAACAAATCCAATAAGATTGCATAGGATTAGACCCTTTGCAAATTTCAATGTAACTTTATCACCATTTGTTAGGATATATTTTCCAGGTTTTACAGGAACTTATGTAGGGTTCTTTGTTTAGCCTTCTTGAAATTCCTTTATTTCTGAATCCAAATCTACGTTTGTTTGCCCATCAATTACGATTGCTGGACCTTCATTTAATTCTTTAATATTAACTTCCATAGTAAATTGTTGGTTAAATTACAATTTATTTTAATTATTGATTTTTAATCACAAATCTAGAATCCATTTAAATTCTTTTTTCATTACGAAATCATTAGAAATTTAACTGTGTTAATATATTTCTGATATTATTGACTAAAAATTAATCATAATACGTCATTTTCTTATTCAATTCAAAGAATTCAGTAATATATAACCATTTAAACATAATATTATTTCTTTTCATACAAATACAAGATAAATAGAATGTTAATGATAGAGGAGAAAGGTACATTCATAACATTTAAATATTATACATATAAATTTACTTTTAAATTATATTGATAAATATTTCTAAAAAATTGAATAATTTTTAATTATTAGAAATTGCACAATTAAAATAATTATTCCTTGTATTACAATCATACACATTTTAAATAATCTTCTCCCCAATTATTGATAGGTTTGAAATGGCTAAATTCATCAACAATCCATTCAATACTATTATTTATCATCATTCTTCTTTCACCTCTTTTCATATTCCTCATTAAGAAAGGTTGTTTACAAGATTTACATACATCTTAATTGCAACCCCCATATGCTGGTAATATTGAAATAAAACAAGCTTTATGCCAACAAGCTATCTAAAAATAACATTATCAATTTTACTCTATAGATAGGTTTCTTTTCTGGTTTATGGCGAGAAAATACATGATGTAATTTAAGTAATTGTTCTTCCTCTTGTAATTCTTAGAACTTACAAAAAACAGAAGCTTCTAAATCTGAAACCTTAATTCCTTCACCATTAACAATACTAGAAACAACTGAAAAGTATTTATCAAGGTCTCCTTCTATTGATTATGATTTTTCAAAAAATGACATTGTTACAACATCAGAAGCACAAATAGCTAATTACTTAGCAGCATCATGAAAAACCTTTTCTAAAGTTGAAAATATGAAACCCTAAAGTTATTAATAATCAATTTACATGCTTTCCAAATAAACTACGTAAATGATCTTCATATTTAAAGTCTTTGGCCTTTAATGAAAGAAATAACGCAGATTTAAATAAATTATATCTCTTATCTTATCCTAATTTGTTTTATTGACTAATCACATAACCCATTTCTAATCTTTGATATATAGTATGTAGAAATCTCAAAAGGATATATAGATTTTATGTAACATATGTAGTTGATTTGACTCTAGGTTGTAAATTTAAAAATAAGCCTGGAGATTCATTTTCTATTTCTGGAATAGATATTGTAGCATCTTCTGGATTATAATGAATATCATATATTTCAAGTTCTTATATTTCATTTTTTAATTTTGTATCTATTAATGTCAATTATGAAATTTGCATTGGTTTCATTGGAACTTAAAAAAAGTGATTGATTAACTTTATCATAAATACGGTTCCATTTCTTTTATCCAGAGAATTATTGCCTCCCATAATCTGGAGATAATGAATAACAAATTAACCACATTCTTATAAAATTTATTCATTTCCCATCCATAAAGAAATTAATGGAGAAAAACGGATATTATCTTTGATAGAAGTAATTAATGGCATTTATTTAGGTAAAGTTGGTCTTATGTTAGTCATCTAAGCCAGAGAATTCAGAAATGAATTTTCAAATGTATATTATATTTAATCTTGTTTTCTTTTAACAAATACATGTTCTTTTGATCCTAAATGCTTTATTAAGACATTTTTGGCATATTCTTCTATTTCTCTTGCAAATCTTTATCCATTAATTACTAATTTATCATTTTTTTTAAAATAAAAAGATCTGTGATCAAGTGAACGATGAAAGTTATTTAATGAGACATTTTCCCAAATTTATTTAGCTTTGTTATTTCTTGCTGATATTAATTCATTTAATTTTGATCTCACTCTCTTAATGAGAATTTTTGCACTTTCAGCAGGTTTAGTTTAAAATATCTAAAGCACTTCATTTTAATCTTAAGTTTAATTTCGATATAATTGTTGTAAGATTCTCATATTAATTACTTTAGCAATCAATATTGGATCCTCTTTATTACTATCAATTATTTCTTATAATAAATTTATGGTTCTTTTTATTTATTAAATATTGACATCAAATTCAAATCTTTCATCTTCACTTTTAAAAAGTTGTTCTTCAAAAGTGTTTTTTCTCATAATTAAGAATGATTGATCTTCAGAACCAAATGGTACTGATACCCAAGAATGGTTAAGAATTTCTTAATTATTATTAGCCTTTGCATATCCAATAGGCATTCTAACATAGGATCTAGTTACTCTGTCCACTTAAGCAAAATCTGTATCTTTCAAAGGTTTAAAAAGAGGAGTTTATATTCTTCTAGCAATCACCCTTGTAGACAACATGGATCTAATATCATCAATGTATTCAGTTTCTAGCCATTCTTATTAATTGATTAACTCCATCACTTCCATCTAAGTTATTATGCATTCAGAATATAAATGTATAATCTTCATAAATTCATTCATAAATTGTTGAAAATCATTGGGGTATTATTGAATTACCCTCATTCTAAATTTATCCCAAAAGAGCAATTCATTCTAATATATAAATTTAAGTATTACCATATCTACAACCCCATTCTTATCCAATAGTTTTTAAAAATAATTTCTATTTTCTTCAATTTTTTTTTTTGGTGGAATTTGGTCATGCTTCTTTTTGAAACTTTACAAAAACTATTATTGTAATTAAGGCTCATTGCTAAATAAATCCAATATATGATCTTTGTTTTGATGTCCATCTAAATGTCCATTTTAGATTTATTTCAATATCATTTCTAAAGCCTTAGATTTGTTACTCTCATTGTTTATGAACTCAGTCAATCTCTCTTTCTGAGTCTTGAATTTGACATCATCCTCTAATAAAGCATTAACTTCCTTTAATATTTCTGGTTCCTCACTTAACATTTATCCCAATTATTCTTTAGCAGCTTTAGTATTTTAATTAACAATATTGGAAAATTATCTAAAATTGATATTAAATTAAACTTGTAGAGCTATTAATTTGTTCGTCTTAATTTTTAACAAAATTGTTCACATCTTTCATAGAGTTGTTGATCAAAATCCTAAATAACAAATCTAAATGAAAACATACTTCTCCAAATTCACCCATGTTACTTCTACTTAATATATCCTCACTCATTTAATTATCTAATATAAAATATAATTAAAATATTTAACAACTTATTATTAGGAATATTATATAAAATTTAAAAGAAATCTAAGCTTTTCTAAACGATATTATTAAATTAATTTTATAATGAATGATCTTTTTGATTAATTTAAAATAAATGAAATAAAATAAATAAAATATTCATAAGGTTATCCGCAAGAGTAAATTTAAATTTGTAATGTCTTATAGGACCTTGGACAGATGAAGAGGATCTCAGAGTAATTGAATTAGTTTAAGAATTTGGTCCTTAAAAATGGACTTAAATTGCCTAATAATTAGATGGAAGAATAGGAAAATAATGTAGAGAAAGGTGATAATGAATTTTAATTTAATAGATGGCATAATCATTTAAATCCTTTGATAAAGAAAACTCCTTGGGAAGAAGATGAAGAATGGGTTTTATTCCTATATCATAAAGCTTTAAGTATTAATCCTGATTATACATTAAGGCAATAAATGGGCTGAAATAGCCAAGCATGTCAAAGGAAGAACTGATAATTCAATCAAGAACCACTGGAATAGTGGCATGAAAAAAAGAATGCCTGAATTTTAAATGAAGTTGGGTTAAATTAAGTAGAAATTTTAAAGAGAAGGGTATCTTATGAACATTAAATAAGAATATCAATTTTGAATGATTATGATCCATTATAAAAAAAAGCTCTAGAGATTATCTTAATGAATAAACAATACAAGAGTATAATAAGTGAATCTTCTGAAAGTGACGATGTTTCATACCCTACAAAATAATCAAAGAAACATCGACATCACTTAGAGTTGATAGAGTTGTAAAGAGAACAATAGCTCAAAGGATAAAATGATGAGATAATAGAATAAAACTACATCAGCGATGATGAATAAGAGATGAGTAATAGGTGATTTATTAAATAATGTAATTTCTAGTGTAAATTCCTTCTAATTACTAACGACTTCTAAGAAGAAGAGTAAATGTGAATACGAAGAAAATAGTATTATGGAATATTGAAAGTCCAATATACCAACAATTTTGAAACAATAAATATTATAATATAAAAATTTTCCTAAAATATTCTTAAATAATATTTCTACATTTGATCTCTTCATTGATGTACCTTGCTCTATATTTATGAGGAGATTGGGATTTTTCCTAAATCTTACCATCAATAATTTGTTGCAAGAAATAAATAACATGAGAGAAGAAATCATCATTCCAGACTTTTTCAATAGGGTTTGGATATCTTTTAATTACTTGTTAAGATTGAACTCTAGCTAATTTTTTATCTGAAGTTTAAATCTTCTAATTATCTTTGATCATTGTATCATTATTAAGTTTTGAGTTTTCATCCTCATCTTGGAGGATCTCTTCTAATTTAGGTCTCTCTTGAATTTATAAAGTAAAAGAATCAAATTCAAAAGATTTTTTTATTAAATTATTTGAAAATATTTTTTCTTTTAAATTTGAATATCCTTTCGGCACTCTTATATTATTACTGGTTATAAAATATATTAACTTACTCTTAATTGTATTCAGCTTTATTAATAGCAATTTCAATAGTTGATAATTCATCCGGATTTTCTCTATATAATATTTCACTATTAAATTAATTATTTTAAATAAGAAATATGTGGATGGTTAAATCTACTTATGCACAAAGCTTTAATAAAGTTGCAGATATTCTAACATTTCTCAAACAAATTTCTCTCAATTTTACCTTCTCTCTCAATATTTGAACATCTTTTATCGGATCAATCTTGTCAATAAAACACTTTTCTTCTTAAGTAAATTTTTAAGTCATTCATCCCTATTGATACCATACTACTTCATCTCTTCATATTTTGAAACAATCTGGAAATGTATAACCATAATCAATAGGTATAAGAAAATAATCATAAGCTTATCTAGTTTAACCAGTGGTTTAATTAATTTTTCTAAAATAAAACAATATTATTATAATATTACTTTTTTCTAACCAAAATATTTTCTTCATTTCTATCACAATTTAGAATTCTAATATCTAAGATGGCTATTTTCTTGCTTCAAAAGAAGGATACAAACCACTTCCAAAATTTCCAACATTATCGTCATGTTTTATGTACAGTTGAAATGATCCCTCTTTAATGGGAATTTTTTCATACTAAAATTATTTGTATTGTTCAGCCGCATGAAATGCAGGATGAAAAAATTAATCATAATCAGTTATAGGTACTAAATTGCTTATCTTCAAAATTACCATTATGATAATGTCCAGATGATTAATCTATCAAATATGCTTCCACTTCTCTATCTACTCCTTCTCCTGACAAAATTCCTTATTGAAGTCTTGGAGAATTCATTTTGCCTTTCATTCCTCTTCACCAAAAGGTTTAAAAATGGCCACAGGTTTATGATTTAATCCTTCAAAATATAAGTACCTTGAGTACCAAAATCAGTTAATTTAGGTGTAATTCATTTCATAAATGCTCCTTCAACTGCCCATTTAGCATTTTAAAATTGCTCTTAAGTTTTTTTTGATTCTTCCAATATATTGTGAATACTGTTGATAAAATACAACTATTATCCCTACTTTCGAGCCAATAATTTTAGAGTTACATGATTCTGGATTCCATAATCCTTTAATGTTATTCATTTTATTTCTTACTTCTAAATCTTCATTTTTTAGAGAGCTCTTGATTTTTATAAAGTAATCTAAAATCTGCTAGATCTAACTTAGTTGTTTTGTGGATTTTCTATTTCAAAATTGAAATCTTCATTCAACTATACATTTTTATTTTAAAATCATTTCCCTTTTAAACTTGATTTGAAATATGTAACACCAATTCTTTCTCAGCATTAGGGTCAGAAGGATTTAAAGAACTAAAGCCGAAACCTATTTTCTTGATACAATTATACTCTCAAATTTCCTTATGACCTATCCTTATTTCATTGGTTATAATTTTCAATTTTTATAGTAAATAATCTTTTAAGTTAATAGATAAAATAAATTCAATTATGTTTTTTTTTTTGAGATTAGGTTTCTATTCTGCCATCTGGATAAGTGATCTCAATCTTTCCATCAGGATATTCAATATATTTTACCTTATTCACATCTATTTTTTGAAATATTCCATCACTAAACAAGGTCTCTTCCTCACCATTAGAAAATATATACTTTTTTGTTCCATCAGAGAATCTAATCTATTTTTCACCATTTTAAAAATGGATTTCTATTTAATTATTTGAAAATCGATAGATCTATATATTATATAATGAATAATACCTATGGTCCATTTTGAATTGTTATTTATGTAGTTTTAGCTTGACCAAAATAGTAGACAATAGTACCATCAGGCAGAGTTTACTTTTTATCATTATTTGTAAAATGTACAATAGTAAAACCATTTGAAAACACTTCTCGTTTAACTCCATTATTAAAAATCACTTCCTTTTTGCCACTCAAATATGTTCTTGAAATTTTTCCATCTGCAGATTAAGTTTATTAAATGACCTTATCATCTTGTTTCAAATAATCTAAATATTACACATAAAATTTGTTATTTTTGAATTCAAACTCTGATTCATCTATCAAATCATTAATCATATCTATTGAAATAGTAGGTTAGTTTTTTAATTAAATTAAATCAATTTTAATTTTCTCATATTCATAACTATCTCCATTTTGATAACTATTTTAATCATCTCCATTTTTAGTTTCATATTCTTCTTCTTCATTAATACAGCCTTATTTATTATGCATCATGGCATATGAATTTGTTTTATTTTCTGAAAAATTAGATGTTTTAGTAGAATAATTACTTTAAGGAGGAGATGATTAAGCAATCAACTTAGTAATATTATTAGTACTTGTGTTTTGATTAGTGTTCATCTATTATAATTGTTGTTATGATTTTTCTAATTCTAATTTTAATTCCTTTATTTCCTCATTTTATTAAGCCACTCTTTTTCTAAGGAAATCTAATTCTTCTAATTATTTTGTTGTTAATTATTATTATCTTTATTATTGAATAGTATAATGCTTTTTAGTAATTCTTTCAATTTTTTTCTTTTCCTCTTCCTTCCATTTTTCAAATTCCAATTTTTCTTATTCTAATTATTTTTATTATTGAATTTTCATTCTTTATAATTCCTTTTGTTATTACTCTAATAGTTATTTCTCTTTTTTTAACTCATTTTTATCATCATGTTATTAAATAATGGTTTCATCATTTTTAGTATGATCCAAAATTGAATCATTTGGTTTTTATGTACATTATTTTCCTTTACCTTTCTATAAAAAATTAACAGGCAACTTCTTTTGTTATTATTATTCTAAAGCATTTTCATTATTCATCTTTAAGATCTCTTCATGTTCTCTCTTTGATAATTCTGATCTTGTTTATGCGTTGGATAAGAATTATCTAGTTCCCTTCTTTAAAAATACTTTCTTATTCTTCATTTCCTATTAAACAATACCTTGATCTTATAATAATTATTCAAATGGTTTTTAAGCTCCTTTTATTGGCATTTCATCAAAGATGTCTGTATATTTATTTTGTTGATGTTAAGTTTCTTCATAGAATTCATTCATCAATGAATTCGATACAGTTTCCTGTTTTTATTCAAAATGTTTTAAACTTCTATTCTCAAATGGTTATTCTTTAACTTATACATTGAACTTTATGTCATCATCTTTTCTAATAATCATTTGTTACATATTGGAATATTGAGCTGATTATAAAACTTGGACATCTCTTGCATTCTAGTAGTTAAGTATTCTTCCAAATTCATAAACTACATAAATGAAATAATATATTAATAATTTAAATGAACATCAAACTTTTCTCTATTTATTTTTATTCTATTCTTAAAAATTTATCAATGATAAATAATAAATCTTCTCTTACTTTGGTTTTTATCACAAAAACTTATCAAAAAAAAAAGTTATAAAATATATAAGGAGAAATCTAAAATTATTTCAATCAAAATATAGTAACTGATCAATGAGAATACTAATTTTGAGGATAATTTAAACATTAAATATATAGAAAATAAATCTAATATAATATTAATTTTATAAGCAATTTATATTCTAATAAATTTATTATATATTTCTGTTAAATTTTTAATATTAATTGATATATAAATAAGTTGTTACTTAATGTGAACAATTAATTAATATTTATATTTTCAAACTTAAATTCTCATGAACACCAATTAATCTACTAATACCAAAGAACTTTCTGATGAAGGTACCAAATCAACATTTATTTATATTAGAATTTATGAAACTTCATGCAAAATAATTCTATAGAACTCATGGATAATTGATTGGAAGCAAGTAGTCCTACATTCCGATTCCAAAAGAATACAATCATAATGGAAAATTCACTGATGTAAATATTTAATAAATTTCAGCATTTATTAATGGCCACTATGTATAGAAACAATAGTTTGAATACAACATGCGATAAAGAACGTTGGATTAATGGTTCAAAAGATTGGATGGAACATTTATAATGAACTTATGATATCCTAATATCTATCAAAATCAGTTTATATCATTTTTCAAATTAAGTGATATGTTTCTGAATTTTTCAATACTATTAAACTTTATTAATTTGTAGTTAAATACTATCAAAAATTGAACAAATAAATAAATATCAAAAATATTCAAAGGGAGTACACTTTTCATTATTGAAACATACATCCATCGAGAATATAATCTGATGGCATAGAATTATCTAATTTAATATCGCTTATAGTGATCACATTTTTACCAGGTTTTTATAGTATCTCTCCACCTCCTAATTTAATTAGATATTCAATCTCAGCTTTTGAAGGTGTAACATCAACTTTAACAAAATATTTCCCTTCAAAAATTTTTACTAGATTTTAATTTATTTCAAAATAGGAATTCCTACTTTATAAGATTTGCTAAATGCTTAATCCAAAAGAATTTTAAAACTCTTCACTTCTAGGAATGTAATCTTAGTAATTTTTAATAATATTCCCTTATTAAAGCGAATTAGTTAACCAATCCAATGTTACAATTTCAGCTCCAAGCATCAATGCACTTAAAAATTTGAAAGTTCGTTTTGGAGGATTATTCAATATTAGCAAATCAAAATAATCCAATTGATTATTTACAATTTCTAAACCTAATATTTTTAAATCACTTTTTTATGGTATTTCATGTTATTAAAATCCACTAAATGCTATTAAACGAATAATTTTATCTTTTTATTCAACTTTTTTTTGATTTCCCTTATATTTTTTTATAATAGAGATATTTTGTTAAGATAACTTTGTTTTTGGTAATTCCATTGAATTGGCATGTCTGAAATTTTATTTCTATTATACAGGTTCTTCAGAGGTTTAATCAGATATTTCATCTGTTATTTTCTTTAATAATGCTACTTTCTTTAATTCACTTTTGTTTTGTTTTTTTCCAGCTTTCCAGATTTACGATGTTAATTTTTAATTCTAATTTTTAACTTTTAATGGAGTTTATTCTTTTTGATCTTACGATTTATTCTTATCTTCTAATGTATCATCATACCTACAATTTAAAATATTAGACTTAGATAAGTTAAACTTTTTGATTATTTTTGGTTATTATTGAATTTATTAATTTGGTATTTCTGGTAAACTTCCAAAAATATCATTTAAGTCAATTTTTGAATAATTATTTTCTTGTTTTGAAAATGTTATTTAAACATTGTCTGATTAAATACTGTTTAAACGTCTGAATGAAGATTCCTATTGCTTAGTAGTATTGTTATTTTATGATGAAGAAAAAGCTTTATCCAAATCTTCATCAATTATTGTACCTCTATATTCTTCTTTTTTATTTAAAAATTAAAGGTCTTGAATATCCTCTGGAATTATTTTTTATATTTGGGAATCAAGAATTGTTTAATCAATTTGTGTAGATTGATACTAATGGTTTTTATATGGATTTTATATCTAAGAAGTTTATTTTTTAGACTTAAAAAGCTCACTAAATATAGTTCTAGTCTTCTATTACTTAGGTTCTACTTCCATATTGTCTGTTTATGTTGAAGTATCAATAGTAGAAGAATTTGAACTTATCATTTAATTTATCTTTGAATATTGTGTGATTAGTTCTTTTAAACTTGATAGGGTAGATTAATCATTTTCATTTAAAATTAATGTAGAAGACACTAATGGCTCTTAGGAACTTAGAATTTATGTAGTTGATATTTATTAAGTTGCTGAAATTTTAGTTGTAATTTATTAAGAACTATCTAAAATATCATCCAAAGTTATTGTACCACCAAAATCTTCTAATATTTATGTTGTTTGTAAGATTAATTAGTTATTTAATTAAGCATTATCAACAAAGTTATGTAATTTGAACTTAAAATTTAAAAAATAGTAGTTTCTGAATGGAATCATCTCAATTATAAAATTTTTTGGAATCTCTACTTTTTGATCTTTAGATAAAGTTGCTTCTTTAAATATTTAATCAGAAGTGCTAAAATGAGTGAAATATACATCTTTATTAAGTAAAGCCTAAATTTTTAAGAATTAGATTACTACTGAGAAGAGTACATCTTGAACATTTTTAATGATGTGTTTACATTTCTTAAGATCACTGCCAAACCTATTTTCTCCTTATAACAATCGATATTTGTATATTTCTCTATCATTCTGATCCAGAACTTATATCATAAAGAATAAAGTTAACTAAAAAATTAATTGTAAAATCAATTTCACTCAAAAAAAATTAATTAATTCATTTTTTTCTTTTATCAGACCCAAACAATTTTTATAGATTGGATTACTTATTAAACTATTAATTAGTAGTAGTTTTAGGATATAACATCTAAGTGATCTGTTCAGTCTTTATTCGATTATTTTAGAATTTGGAACTTTGATTCTCAGGCAATGTAGTATTTCTCTCAGTACTAAGCTGTATTTTGGAAGAATCAATCATAAATTTAAGAGTCTATATTTGAGTATATAAGATTACTTTTAAATCAGGATGTGAATTTTGTTGTTACATAGTTTTAGAATAAGCATGACCTATTTTAGAAGATGAAATTAGAGAATTTGATTTATTATTATTTTAATTATTTCGTTTTAAGCCATCTTAAACTTCTGATTTGCCTTAATATTTTTAGACTCTTCTAAGATCAGTTGAGAAAGCCTAAACTCCTATTCTTACTGGTGAATTCTAATCTTCAGGTACACCTTCCAAATGAAGTTGGCTTAGATTGATAGCATTTGATCTTTTAGACTTGTGTTCTGGTTGTTATGGAAGATCTTCTCTTGAGAAATAAAAATTTTGAAGAATGAGATTACTAAAATTTTCATTAGTCTAAATTAAAGGAATAATTTACATATTCTTTTTATAAATTAATATTGTATTATTTTCTAAATTCTGCATCTCCTTTATTGAATTCTTCTTCATCGAAATTATATTGTAATGGTTGTGGTTTGTAAGGAGGCTTGATTTTTTTGTTAACTATAGCTTCAAAATCAGCATCTGCAAACCAAGGATGAGTTAGGATTTCAATGACGCCTTAAGATTATCCTATTCTTTATGAAGGTTCTTTTTCGAGTAATTAATAAATTAGATCTTTTAACTCATCTGAGATTTGTACATAAGGAGGAAATTGAACTTGTTCTGTTAAAATTGAGTTATAGATTTCTTGAGTATTATGAGAATAGAATGGAGGTAATCCTGTAACTAATTCATAGAGCAATGCTCCTAAGCAATAACAATCAACTAAATAGTTATGACCAGTCTTGAGAAGCATTTCTGGAGCCATGTATTCAGGTGATCCACAAAAAGAATAAGCAAAATCTTCTGGAGCCATATTAGGTTTACTAAGTCCAAAATCACTTAGTAAAAGATGTCCATGCAAATCTAATAATATATTTTCAGGTTTAATATCTCGATAAATAATATTTTATGAATGTAAATATGCCATACCTATACAAATTTCAACAAAATAATATTTGGCATTTTATTCACTCAATCTCTTAAGTTTTCTTAAATGAAAGAATAATTCTCCTCCTGCACAATAATCAAGAACAAATGCAATATAATATTTGGTTTCAAATGCAAAGTGCAATGGAGTGATAAATTAATTATCCATCTTAACCATTATGTCTCTTTCATTCTAAACAATAACTTCTTTTTGATTATCCATTATAAACTTCTTATCAATCAATTTTAGAGCATAAAATTTCCCATTATCTCTTTTTCTTACTAAATACACTCTAGAAAATCCGCCCACTCCTATACACTTGACAAGAGTGAAATCTTTCAAAGTCACTCTTTTTCCTGAAGGTTATTATGCAATTAATGGTTATAATTAAAGTGTAATTCCTTAAAAGACATTTAATGATAAATTTGGAAGACTTAGATAGTAATCATAAGGCACATTCTTTGTAACACAATAAAATTGACATATTTTATTGATTTCTAAATTATAGAATTATAGTATACCTTATTAAATGTGATCTTCTTCAGTTGATCCTGTACCTCCTCCTTATTTAACAAAAGATTTCTCAATACTAGCTATTTATTGGATCAAGAAATTATATAAGTTATCAGTGGTTTTGTTTTGATATTCAAATAAATAATTGTATCTAAATAAAAATATGAATTACTTTTAGTTCTTATAAAATAATATAATTTTTAGTTGCTTTTTAGAATCATAATGATTAGAGTCATCAGCTCTATTCATTTTTTTAATTGAATCAGATTTTTATTGAGTGGATTGATTAATTGATCTAGGTTCAGTTGAGTCTATCCTTTTAACAGCCTTTTTAGCATCTTCTTTATTTTTACTCAAGATATATTCAATCGATTATTTTAATGTTTGAGATTCTTACAACAAGGAATTTTTGTTAGGCCTAAAGTTGAAATGTTGCTGATAGTCTAAGTAATGATTATTTTTATATTGTTTTGCACTTTTGATTTATAAATCTTAAAAGTATTGATCTACTGTTGATTTTGGTACTTTGTGATTGTTTAAAGGAGTCTAATTGACTTTGCCTTATTTGATAGCTATCTTCTACTACTTTGATTCCATTTGAATTGTAGCAAGGGATAGATTCTTTCCCTTTATAATTTATCTTTTGATGTTATTTCCTTCATCTGTATGAATCCTTTAATCTAAAGACAAAGGAAATTATTGATATTGAGCATTAAGTGTTTTAAGTCGTTCGCTTTTCTGACTAATCAAATTGTCAATAGATCGGTTTTATTGAAGTTAAGTTTTAATACTATTAGATACTTATGCTAGAGTATTTCGTTCTTTTTTGAAGTATTCCAACAAGTCTTGTTTAGTGTTTTTGGCGGTTGTTCTTTCAGTCTTAGCTAATTTGGAATTATTTTTTTTTGGTTTTAACTCCATATAATAAGGAGTGTCTTATAGACTTCCTCTTCCACTTGATAATAGTGGATGTGACGCATAATTCTTCATTAACGATATTAATATATTTAATTATAACAACTATGATGGATGAGCAAGGCTTCTTAGTAAGAGATCAATTAGTCAATGATATCAAGTCAATCAAGAAGACACTTAAAAGTTGGACCAAAGTGTTTACTTAAATCATGGAATTACAAGTATAGAATTCTAAACAACAAAATCAGAATGTATCATCCTATTAATAATACTTAGACTATTCTCATATAGCAGATATTGTAATACTTCTCCAAACCAAACAAGAAACCTCAATAAATGCCTATCTCTCCTATTCGAAGGATGGGACATAAAACTGAGCCAGATGATTTCTTTCTCAGAAAATTAGAGGAAACAGAGATTTACAACAATGACAACCTTTAAAATGAATTAAATAATCCTAAAAAAGTGAACTTATTCTTATTTTAGATGTCCATTGTTAATTATTAAGGAACACCATTTGATAGTGCTTATGAGAGTATTAATCGAGAAATGCAATAATATTATGAACCTGAAAATTAAGTGACAGAGTAATCAGCAGAAGTGTTCAAAAATTTCAACAAAATTGGATAGTAAGGTGTTAAAGCTGCACTTAATATGGAAGGTTTCTCATTGCCTTAAAGCACAAAAAATAACACAGAACGAAAACACTTTATATAACCATGTACTCTTTCGTCAAAGTAATTGTAAATCCAAGAATCTAAAGAAAATATGAAAATCTCTAAATAACTTGAGATGAAAAAAATTAAAATTAAAGAATAAAGATTATCAACAGTTGTTGAAGAACCCTCTGCATTGTTAAATAGTTAATAAAATACAAAACGTAAGAACTTCCTTTTATTTTAGAGGTTCTTCTTTGTATTGGAGGATCTCAAAATATTGTATAATCCTGTTAAAATAAAAATTCAATAACAGGATTTGAATTTTAAATCCCACTATAGTCATCTGTGTCCAAAACACCAAATAATAATACTAAACCATAAAATTATTTTGCAGACAATACTAGATCAGGTTCCAAATCATTGTATTAAAACAACTTTCCATAGAATATTCAATATATCAATAATTCCAATAATAAATAAAATCCAATCAAATATGAATATCTGAGCTCAGTATTTCTATTTACTATATTATATTTAGAGAGCCAAAAGTTTTAGTGATCAAAATAGTAAGAGACATCCAAGTAAAAAATGCTTAGATTTAGAATTAATAGATAAATAATATGAAAATAGTTAAGAAATATTGAAGAAAACTAATACTATGCGCAAAACATGAAATATTAATATATATATATGAATGCAATACTAAATTCATTCTTCTGCCTATTTTTTCATTTCTAACATTTTTTATTTCGCTTCAATTTTAGTATTATGAACTTATTATGTCATCAAAGAAATAAAAATTGGAACCATTATCATTGAAATACAAATTATAATTATGTATTGTAACTATTAATAAATTAAAAAAGAATACATATCTTGTATCAAATGAGTAGCTTATTTCTTTTATATAATTATTAAAAAATCCTTATTGATCAATATCATTATGTAGTCCATATTTTAATGTACATCTTAATAAACCTATGAAGGTGTAAAAGAAATTATCATGATTAATCAATTTACCTTATAAAGTTATAGACCAAGACATTGCACAAATACTAATGATATAAATTAAAACTAGTAACAAAAACCATGATTCTTTATTAAACTATAGCATTATATTAAATTTTTACTCTGATCATTACTAAACCATAGCATTTCAAATATGGACTCCAATTACCAAGAAATCTTACTATCGAAATCATCAAAAATAAAAGCAAAACAGCAGTGTAAATTCTAGACAATAATAATGGTCCAAATAAGGAAGAAGTATCTTGAAATTAATTTGATTTCAAATCTATTTAACTAAGTGCATCTTCATATTATACGTCAATTGTTCTTTTAATTACTAAGCCAAATTAACATAATATGTCTATAATATATTTATGTATTACATATGATATCAAATATCAAAGGTATTCTGATAGAAATAAAAATCACTTTTAGATTGATAATAAAATATTCACTGAGGATTAACTCTTTTTATAACATTTCTTTATGATCTTATTCACTTATTTCCTTCTTTTTAGCTTACATTTTTTTTTTCTTATTGAGCAATTCATTATATGATAAATAAAGAACAATCAAATGATTTTTGGTTCCAGCTAAATACAAACCAAAAAAATCTAAAATTATATATTATCATAATACCAAAAAATGATGATATTAAAAGTACAATTGAACAATAAAAAATGATATTCTTGTAAATAATAAATGAGCTAGGTTCTTCACTCAAATCGAAAGCTTCAGATTAGATACTATTATAGTTTAGCAGATTCTAGAAATAAAATAAATAAAAAACATCATTAAATAGATATAAGCTTGTTATTACAACTTGAACTATTCTTTTTGTAGGACTATTATAATAATTTAATATAAATTTAGATTGTTTAATATTATATTAAACCCAATTTTCTTAAACTAATTTATTATAACTCTCTCGAAAATTCTCTTTTGATGTCAAATCAAATTCCCATACATAACCTCCAAAATAATGATCGTAAATTTAAGGATTGTAATTAGTAAATGTATAATTATTATTTAGATCATCTGTAATTATATTATTATAATTTAAACAAGATTAATTCTTTTCAATAAAAATCTCTTTCTAATTTTCATTCAATATATGACAATTTTCAAAGTTTTCCTAAATATAAATTCATAATTACAATACCAACAAGAGTTTATACTAATACTGCTGATTTTAAGGGATAAGTTGGATGAATATGTTGATCATCTGGAATGGTCATAACAATAAGTTCAGATATATTGTTGATTGGATTTATAAAGGACTTCTAAATTAAAAATTATGAATTTATTGTAACTAGTAATTAACTATTAGTAACAAATTTAATTTAATCAACTTCTATCACAACATATAATATGAGTAGAGATAAAAAGAGAAAAGATTCCATTAAATATTTAAAAGTTGTTAAATAGTCTAAGTATAATGACCAATTAATTTATTTTTGAGCTCTTTTTGCTGGCTTAAGTTATTTAGTCATTAAATCATTTAGACCATCAAGACCAAAATCAGCATCTGTGAATTTAGTGTCATCTTTAATTTTTTTCTATTTTACAATTTAAATCCCAATTGTTGGTTAATAATTTCTAAGTAATTCATAAATAGGAGGATAAAGTTCATTAATAACATTCATTTCTGGCTATAATAAATTACCTAATGAATCTGTATAAAAGACATCCTTTTCTTCTGCCATAAAACATGATTTAACAATTGATTTGAGTTCTTTGAATGTTTTGATATGTGAAGGAATTCTAACTTCAAATTAAGATTCTCCTTATCTTAAAGTAACATAATAACCATCTTAATTATTCATTTCTATAATTTCTTGATCATCTTTTTCTTTGATTTAAGTGTTTGGTTGATCCAAGGTCATAACTAAATTACCTAATTATTTTGATTTCTTTGCAATTTCTTATTCTTAGATGCTTTCTAAATATTCCTTCTTGCTTGTATTTAAAAGAAAGAGATGCAATGTATCGATAACATTTTTTTCTATCGTTTCATCAAACCCTTAATTTTAGTCTGTCTATTTATCATTTTTGATTGAATGATTATGTCTATTAAAATCCTCTATTTATTTGATAAGTTGTTCAAATTCCTGAATTTAAATTATATATTTACTTTCTCTGAACGACCTATTTCATCGAAATAAATATCATTAAGTTTTTCTTCTTGTTAATATTCTTATTCAAGTATTTTCAACTCTTCTTTTAGTGCATCTCTTGTCTTTCTGAATGGAGCCAACTTTTTACTATTATATTGATTGTTGTTCATTAAAAATATGAGAATTTTAAGGTAAAAATGAGATATTATAAAATCTGTATTGAAATCATATAAAACTAATAAGTATATATAAATAATAATCATATTATAGAGTTCAAGTATGATTTAAATGATTCTTAGCTAGCTATCAATTATGAAATATTTTATTTTATTTTATAAGACTTCATTTCTAAATTTACTTTACTTGAAATATGTTTGTTGTTTTTTACTATAATTTAATATTCTTACTATAATTCATCATAATCATCAAATAAATCTTTCTTTCCACTAATTAGATTCATACATTTCTATAATAATTTAAACATATCTTCATTTCCCTTTCTTTATTCATTCTTTTGTTTCTTAATTAAATTTTACAAAGTATTCAAACTTTTCTATTTAAGAGCTTATGGTTTTGAAAATTATAATTCAGTCTCATTATCTAAAGTCTTTTGTTATGTAATTTAATTCATGCTTTCATAAAGTAAATTCGAAAATGCTTTCTCATTGAAAGAATACTTTGGTCTATGATGAGCCATTTTTGCAGGAGGAGATTATGCTTAAGATTTTACCTAAGTTTTCTTATGCATCTTTATATACTCAATTAAATTCCTCATCTAAGAATTACGATGTAAGCGAGCATCAATCTAACTGGATTTTAGCGTTTTAGAGTATTTATCCAAAAATTCTAATTTTGAATTCACAAATTCCAGACTAACAATACTCAAATCATCTAGCATATCATGTATTTTTATGACTAATTATTTATATTCCTCATCTAAACATTCACATTGCGTAAGTATTGATTACATTTATTTTAACGAACAAAAAATATTAATAATGACTAACATTATTGAGGAATCTATGATAATTAATCGTCTTACTTCTCCATAAAAATTAAATAATCCAAATTAATCCCCTTTACGTTTAACTCCTATACAACCTAATTCCTATAAACACTCAAGTAGACAAAGCAGCAAAGTCAATTTGTTAGATATTCACAATCATAAAAATGTAGATCAATAAGATTCAGACAATGTAGCTAATCCTATGAGTAGTTAAGTTGATTTAACATAAGATGAAGCCAAAGAGAATGATATAGAACTTGATGTAAAGCAAGTCTTAACAGAAATCAATGATCAACAAACTAATTCATATTAAAATCTAGATGAAATACAACCTGTAACTCAAGTCTAATAACCTCAATTAATTATTATGTAAACTGCAAATACTATTCAGCATTAAATTCAAAAGCATAAATAAATAATCATAAAAAATACTCAGATTGGTAACACAATCTAAAATCAACATCAATAGAAACCATAATAAATAGTAGAAAAAGAAGATATAATTCAAGATATAAATAAAATCAAGCCACTTGATAAATAGATGATTGAAAATTTAAAAGAAATTTATACATTTTACTCCAAATAAGCAATTACAACAAATAAATATAATACATTTGAGAAGTTGTAATAATTGTCTAATATTATGATATTGTAAAAGTTTATGTTCTTTTGCAGAGATTTCTAATTAATTGATTTAGAAATTAATAATGATCTGATCTTAAAACTAGGTGGTAAAATAGATGAACTTAAAAATAAAAAGAAAAATTAGTTTAAATTCAATCATAAACAAAATTTTATATTAACTAAATTTAATTTAGTGGAGATATACAAAAAAAATGCTAATTCTTAAATGGAATTGAATAAAGAAAACTTTTAAATAGTTATCATAAAAATTGCATAATTAATTTTTCCAGAATAGAATGAACTCTTATATGAATATTTGGGTTTAAACAATCCCAAATAATATAGAAAGAAAATGTAAATTATAGGCAAACCATTTAATTCTAAAGAACAAAGTGAAGTACTTACATAAGAAAAAATTTATGAAAGAAAAATTTATTTACCTCCTAAACCAAATTTAAGAGTAGAAAGTGTAAAAAAAGAGAGACCAATTATAGAATAATAATTTCCTAAGGTTAATTTGACTTAAAGATGTAGGAGGAATTAAAAATAAAATGAAACTGGTATCAAGGATGTTAGTTGTATTAATTGGAGTGATTTAGATGATTTATAATAACATTTTGATCCTAAAAAATTCATTTTAGAATAAGATTTAAGTGATAAAGAAGATGATTATTATTTATAAGAGTATTCAAAACATGGTTATAGTTTAAAAAAGAAAATATAAGATTAAATGATGAATTAAAAAGAGTTATAAATTAAGATTCCTCAAATATCTATATATAGTAATATCTTAAGTTCCAATCATAAATGTGATAATAAAGCTAGTAATATTATGTTGACTTCAGGAAATACTAGGCCTTCAAATAATAAATCATTTGATTTACAAGATAATTAATAAAGAAAGTAATCAGTTGGTTAATCTCCTTAAAATGTAGAGTAAAATAGTTTGGAGAAATAAAATTAAATTTATAGGGCCTTTTTGAATTAATAATCATATAGAGAAAGAATGGTTAATAAAAAGAAATTAATTTTGATTTGATTACTTAATTAATAAAATATAAAATAAAAGTTAAAATATTTAATAAGTGATATTCTTTTCTATAGTATTTATATGAGTTTATAAATTGAAATTGTTATTATAAAAACAGTAGTATAATCTTAAATATTCTCTTATTTTTTAAATATAATTATTACATAGCAAATTGAAATTAAATTAATAATAATTCATTAAGTAGAAAATATTATGAAGGTGGAATCCTAAAAAAATAAGCGAGCAAAGTAAAATGCTATATAAAATCATAAAGAAGAGTCTATTAGAGAAATATTAGGATTTTACATAAATTAAGTTGATTTGAAATCATTTATGAAAAAAAAAAAAATATTTGAGAAGGTAGGAGATTTGGTTGATAAGCATTAAAATGAATTTTTGAATCCTGCAGAATTTTAAGAAATTTAAGATATATATGAAGATTATAATATAGGAGATTTAGCAATAGTATTTCCAAATCCTGATTATGAAGGATATACTTAAAAAGCTGTAACATTTAATGAAGCAGCTGCTATTTTTGATGAGATTTTGACTGTTATGACAGAAGAAGTGACAAAAAATTAATTAAAAAAAGAAAGAGATTCATTTCTTCTAACTTATTTGACACTTGATGATCTTATTGATAATTAGAATGATGGATAAGTTAAGAAGAAAAAGAAATTAAAACAAAAAAAGGATTCTGAAAAAAAGAAAAAGTTCAACAAAAATAATAATAGCTAAGAATTAACACAACCTAAAGATGAAAAACCAATAAAGATAGAAAAAAATTCATATGAAAAATATTTGGATTTTATGAGAATCTATCATAAATAGAGAGAAGAAGAATTAATGAATGAAAATGAAGGTTTAGATTTAAAAAATGAAAAAGGATTTCTAGATGAAATAGGTGTAGGATAATAAGGTTAATAAAATGTTTCTTAAAAAATAATTGATCCAATTAAAGAATTAATGAAAGTTGATGTTAATGATGATAAATAATTTAAAAAACTTAAGAAAAAATGGTCATAAGGAGGATATTTAATAAAAAAGATGTGTGAAGATGGTATAGATTATGATTGGATATCAAATAATGGACCTCCTAAAGATATGATGACTTTAATTAGATTTACAATTTTAGAAAAATTATCAAGAAATGGATATTTACATTGTCGTTAATTTGTATCAGGAACTGGAGAACATATATTTATAGTAATAAAATCAACTAAAGAAGTAATTTAAAGATAAGCATAGAATATGAAAGTAACTAAATAAATAGAAATGGGTTTTGCTGATTTATTTTCTTTAGAACCTGTAGATGCTAATTTTAGACCTTTACGTCTTAAGAATTATATAAAATAAATTTTAGGTCCAAATTATGGAGATTTGAAAGAAGCAATGGATTCAATAAAATCAAATGATAAATTGCATTTTACAAGTTTAAAAGAAATAGATGAATATTGTGAAAATAATTATAAATAAGAAATAAGATAATTAAAAGATATAGAATTAAGAGCAATGGTAATTAAGAAATTAGAATAAGTAGAAGAATATTTTAAGATTATAGCAAAATAATTAAATATTGATTAATCTCATGAGAAAGTTGAATTAAATTCTGATTATTCTATAACTGATGAAGAATGGTAAGTATATTATATTTATTTGGATTTATTATCATAATTATTAAATCTATTATAATAACATTATTAAGAATCAATAAAAGAAGAACATTTTCAATTTAGAGATAATTTACCATTTTTATATAGATTAATATTTGGAAAGGCATTAAGAAAAGCAAATGAGATTTGGTATTCAACTCATTAAAGTTGTTGGTCAGATTTATTAGATGAAAAGATAATACTAAAAAATATATGGGATATGCTTGGTATGGAACCAGCAGCACCATATACATAATATTTTTAATTGTAAAATGATTTTGGTAAATAGATGTGGAGAAAATATGAAATAAATGAATTAAAAGATAGATCAGAATTTAATAATATGGAAAAGATTAAAATAACACATGCTATTACTTTAAAACATGTTAATATGTCAAAATTATTATAATCTCTTATTGCAGATGGTTATTTTCCAATTCATGATACATATGCTTTATTTGGAGAAGAGAAAAAAGAAAAATTTATGAAGAAATTAATAGAATAGGAATTTGTATTAGAAAAAACTTTTGAAGGGAGTAGATAATATCTTTTAGATTTATATAGAGATTTATAATCATATGCAGAATCTACTGATTTTGATTTTTAAAGTGTTAAAAAAGATCTTAGAATAAATATAAAATGTCCTTGGTATATTCCAGTTCATCATCTTAGAGATTATTTTGGTGAAAAAATAGCATTATATTTTGCATTTCTTGGATTTTATACATAATAATTATGGTATATAGGATTATTAGGTATATTATGTTAATCTCTATTATCTGAATCAACAGGTTAATATAAAAAACCAATTGTAATACTTTTCTCATTTACAATAGTAATATGGAGTTCTCTTTTTATAGTTTATTGGAGAAGAAAATAATTTTTATTTAGTGTTTAATTTGGACAATTAAATTTTGAAACAGGAGAAGCATTAAGACCTGCATTTTAAGGAGATTTTTTAAGATCTATTACTGATGATGATTTAAATGAATAATTTTACCCTCCTATTAAAAGAAAAATAACATAATTATTTGGTTTAGCTGTTAGTTTTTTAATTATTTTATGTGTTATTGGATGTGTATTAGGAATATTCTTTTTTAAAAATTTTATGATTGAAACTAAAGCAGATCCTTTTTTCTCTTAATAATTGCCTGGTTTATTAAATTCAGTACTTATTGCTGTGTTTAATTTTATATATCAAAATTTAGTTATGATTTTTAATTCATTAGAAAATCATAAGATTTTATCATCCTATGAAAATTCTTTAGTTGCTAAAGTCTTTATCTTTCGATTTGTAAATACGTAATAATTTAAAATATTATTTAGTTTTAATGCATTCTTTATTATATCCTTTCTAAGTAATTACTTTTCATCATTAGAATTATGTAAAGTAAATGATGATACCTATGATTGTTTTCAAATACTATCTTTATAATTAAGCACTATCTTTATTTCTAATTTCTCAGGATTGATAACAGCTGTTCTAATACCTTATGTTTAAGAGAAATTAATGAAGAAAATGAAAGCAATAGATGAAATACCTGTACCTCATGCATTTAATGATATTGATCCTTTTATTGAGAGTTAATTTGCTTTGTAACCATATCAAACAAATGAAGAAGTTGATGGAAGTGTAAAAGATTATATGGAATTGACAATCTAATTTTGTTTTCTTGTTGTATTTGGAGTTTCATATCCTGCTTGTTTTATATTAGGTTTTGCATAAAATGTAGGTAAAATACAAGTAGATAAAATTAATTTCGTAAGTTTATCAAGGAGACCATTTCCTTAAGGAGCAGCAAGTATTGGTAATTGGTTAGTAATTTTGGATATTATAACCTTTTTTGGTATTCTTTCTAATGCTGGTTTAATAGTATATACTTCTAATTCTATTGAAGAAAATAAAATTGAATTCTTTGCATCTATTTTAGTAATCTTTTTTGCTTTAAACTTTGTAATTAAAATACTAGTATCTCCAGAATCTGAATCAGCTACTTTATTACTTTAAAGACATTAATATATTATTGATAAGAAAATTAAAGTATATATATATATATATATTCTTTTTTTTTAGGGCTTTACTTCAAATCAGAAAACTATTTTTGACAGATCAAAATTAAATATTTAGATTAAGAGAGTAGGTTATCATTTATGTCATTCTGGTGTTATCAATAATGATTTTCTAAAAACTATTAAAGGCGAGAGAGAAAATGCCGATGATTGAAATTATTTTAATTAATTAAATATAATTAATTACATTATTTATGTAAAAAAGTTTGGAATAATAATATTTAGATGCTTTAGAAAAGAATCTATTATTAGAGAAGAATAAAGAAGAATAGGCTAAATAATAATTTATAAATGCAGCTAATAAAATTAAGAAATGTTATGGATTATATAAATAAAGATTAAAACTTTAATTTAAAATCAAATTCATAATTAAAATTTAAAAATATTATAGGAGATGGATTGCAAAGAAGAAAAAACAAATAATAATTTAAAAATAGAAATAATTATTATTTATAAGACCTTATTTTTATAGATTAAAATAATCTAAAAAAAAATTGATCTTAACTATTTAATAAAAATAAATTCTTAAACCTATTGTTAATCTAATTCGTAATTTTTCCAAAATTAAATCTGCTAAAAGAAGATACTTTATTCTTTCACTAATTTAATATAAGAAAATATAAAATTAAAAAACTAAATTAAATGCTGCACTTTCTTAATATAAAATTAGTTATTATAAATAATAAATAGATTATTAACATAAAAAAATTGCTATCTTATATGAAATAGAATTTATCAACAATATACAATAATTAAATAATAAATATTTTGAAATAGGACTTTAAAATTATTAAAAAGAATTAGAATAATTTATAAAATCTAAAAGTCATGAATTAGATTTTATCGAGTTAAAGGATTAAAAGGGAAATTCATATTGGTAAAATCTAAAAACATTAAAAAAATATAATGTTAATCCTATAGATTAATTAATTCAAAATAATTTTGTCAAAGTTGAAGATGAATATGTTACTTAATATAAAGAATAAGTTCTTTATTTAGAAGAAGGTAAAGAAGAGTTGATAAATCTACTTTAATAAATTAAACCAGAAAAAATACCTTTTCCAACATTCTAATAATAAATTAAATGAATAATTATAGTAAAAAGTTTGATTAGATATGTGATTGTATAATCATAAATATTTGTTTAAATAATTATTGATAACTTATTCTTATTTATAAAATTAGATATGTCTTATTAGAATAATTATATATTTATATATTATTCTATATTTCTTAAAATGGATAAAATCAGCTTATAAGGTGAAATTAACACATTGAAATTGGAAAATATGAATCTAAAATTCAAGATCAAAACATTATTAGAAGCAAGATAAATTGCATTAGGAAATAATGAACAGATTATTAATTATGAAGAAAAGATATTAGAACTTCAAACTATTATTAATGAATTAAGAAATAGATGTGATGATTTTATTTATAAGAATGAAGTGCTTAATGATGAATTGGAATATGAAAGGTATTATAATAATAATATTGTTGTAAAGAAATAAATTCTAAAATTTTACATCTTTTAATAAAAGAGACTTTAACAATCCTAATTACAAAGAGTAGATGAATAATTTGAAAAAGAAATTAGAAATAGATTTTAAGAATAACAATTAATATTCAGAAGAATTAGAAAAGATAATTTGTAATTAATATGAAACCATTATTTAATTGGATTTAGATAAATAAAAACTATTAACTAAATTAAAACTTTAAACTAATTCAGGTATAATAATCTAAGAAGATGAAACTGAATTGAATGTAGATGAATTGTAATAGAATCTTGAATAATCAAATAAATAAATAAAAAAATTAGAATAATAATTAAATGAAAAATAATAATCATTAAATGAATTGAATTAAAAATATCAAATACTATTAAATTAATTTTAATAATAGTAATAAGTTTTATAATCAAACCAAGTAAAACCATCACTATTAGATACATTACATAAATCTATTATTTAAACTTAACCAAGCTATGATATACATTAAAGTCATTTTAGTAAATCAATAATCTAATCAAAATGATTATATTTTTTCTTAAATAATTTATAAATATCATTCTTATTGATTATATTATAATATAATATAGGAAGTAAAATAATCATTTTATGTTGAAAGTATTTTTGAAAACATAATAAAGTAAATTTGATTGAAAATTTTGATAATCTATTATAATAAAATAAAATAAGATTTATATTAATTTAAAAAATGAGATACATAAAATATAATGAATATTTATGAAGTTTATTAAAATAAAAAGGATAATATTAAGTGATAATTGAATTAAAAAGAGTTAATAAAACTAATAATTCTATTAAAACTACTTTTAATATAGAAAAATCTTTTATTATTTATATCCTATTAATAGATATTATATACAATAAAAATAAAAATTTTAATTTAAAACATATATTTTCTATATTTTTAATATGGATATTAAAATTTCATTGTTTTTTTTCATATCTCTTTAATATATCATCTACACTTTTTCTAATATCATTATTAGAGTAACTTCTAGTTTATCTTTAACCATTCTAATATTTATCAATAATAGATTAAGATGGTCTATTTTATGAAGGTCTAGTGAGTTATTATGTATTTGTAATATTAGTAGGATTTGGATATGATTTAATAATTTATCCTTGAGGATTATTAAAAGTGGGAAGATTATCAGTTTTGAAATGTGGTGATCGAGGACTCTCCTAACCATCTTGAGTAGTTTGAAGAAAGCTAATAGTAGGATTAATATTACAATGATTAAGTAGTATTCAAAGGTTAGATAGGAGGAGGTGAAATTGCAGGATTTTCTATTAAGTTGGCTTTTCTAGTTGTTGGAGTAACAGATGAACTTTTTCTGGTTGGTTGATTTTCATCCATTAATTTAAATGAAACTCTTTTCTTTTAATCTTTAGGACTCAATGTAGAAGTTCTTTCATCTTCAATAACAACACTCTTTCTTAATTTTGATTATAGTTCTTCACATCTCCAAATTTCAATAGTTAATAACTAATAAATTATATATTATTGATATACTCTTTGAGAATTACAAAAATAACTATTTTATTATCCTATCCATAATAAATATTTATTAGTCTTTGAATCTAAACTATAACCAAAACCATTAGTATTAAAATAATTCTTAGATTTAGATCTATAAATGTAAAAATAAGGTGCTAATTAAAATGCAATAATATTATCTGAATCTTTAGCATCTAATTACCATTATTATTTATTATATATTGCTATAGTTTATTTTTTATTAGTTTATTCATCTTAGAATGTTGCAACAAATAGAATTTATGTTTATTACATAAAATTTAATATATCTTGAAAATTAATAGATTATAATGCTGATTAATATAATAATGTTAATTATCCATGTCTATGTAATTCTGAAGTTGCCAATCCCATAATAGCTAACCATTCATATTTTAAACTAAATGAATCCTTATCAATTTTTGCAACTCTCATTTAATTAAATGGTTTCTACAATAATCTATATTATAAGTATAAACGAATTAATTTCTAAACATGAGGAAAATTAGCTTCCATTATTGATAAAAATTCATTAATTTTCATTTATTTTTCTTTAAAAAGTGAATTAACCAAAGTTTCCAAAACGGAGGCATCAATTTATTACTTTCTAATACAAAAAGTTAAAAAGATAGACGTTATTAACTTTAAAAATTAGAATTTGTTTAAATACCCCAATAAATTAAAATGCTTATTATGCTGTGATAATTTGTAACTAGGAATCATAATTTTCCATACATATCTATAGACAAATAGGTGTAATATCTGAAGTACTAAGTATGCCTTAAACTAGAAATATATTAATATATAAATTACGTATATTGATACACCCTTCTAGAGGTAAAGGATTAACTTTTAATTAAAATTGACAATACTCATATACTTATTAACCAAAGAGAGGATTATCTTAGAATATTCTTTCAAAACATTATTAATCTAAATGAGTTGATTAGTTGCCTTCTTGTGAGTGTTTTAAAACATCACATAATAAAAACACTTCTTTTTTATCTAAAGTATTAGATGGTTATCTGATTCTTACAGAACAACAGGATTAATTATTACCCATTTTAAAATTGATGATTAATCAATAATATTAATATTATTATTTGGAAATGTAGGATATATAATAAGTTCATACTTCAAAACTTGAATAAGAATCTGCAACAAGTGCAAAAAATCACTTATCATTAGTCACTGTATTATCTCACTTAACATATAAAATAGAACATTACTGATTTAACAAATGAATTGCTATAAAATTATAAATAGGATATTGATCAATTGAAATAAGAATTACATCTAATGAAATAAAGAATTACTAATAATAATGAAGAAATTAAAAATACAACTTAACCAACTTTAGATGCTATGTTAAGAGATCTTAGATAAGTATTTTATACTCAATTCATTAGGCTATCAATACTTAAAAGGATGAAAATTCTAAATTGTAATCATAACTAACTGAGTTGAAAAAAGAAAAAAGTTAAATATAGTAATTAATATTGGCTGCCACTTAAAAGTTATCAGCCTTAGAATAATAAGTAGGAAACTACACCTCTTCATGATTTATAATTATTATTGAACAAATCATAACAGTATCATATTTTTAAAATTGCTTTCTCCTTAGATTCTAATGCTTTCTCAAATTCCTCTAATGAGAACTAAAATTAATAAATTTTATTTACAATTTGAGTTGGCAAAGTCTTAAAACATCCTTAAATATTATTTAAGATTTCTTTCATCATCAATTTTAATTGAATTATATTTTTACTTTATAAAATATCTACAAAAGAAAATCTATTAAATATTAATAGTAATTACCCAAATATTTTTTTATTTTAATACATTAAATTAGCACTATATATTCCATCAAGTGATTTTTTTGAATAATTAGCATATAGATAAGTTCTTGAATTATTTGGCATAAGATTCAATATTCTACTTAATTGATCTCCTCCAATTGAATCAAATAGAACTGTTGTACTATATATTATTAATAAGATTAAATATACTTATATGAAGAAGACATCAATTTCAATTTTTCATCGAAATCTTCTTGATTTATATTTAAAATAAGTTTTGCTCCTTCATCTTTCAATAGTTTTTCTTCTCCTTAAGATTTAACAATATTAATAACATTTATTCCTTTTGATTAACAATATCTCATTAACATTCTTCCTATATTTGTACATGCACCAGTAGACACAATTCCAGATGCATTCCCTAATAATTGATACATCATTAAAACAGACATAGGATTTATAAAACTACAACAACCTTCTTAAAATGTAATATTTTTAGGTAATTCAGCACAATAATTTACATCTGCTATTGCATATTAACCATAAGCTCCAAATTAATGTTCTGTATAAAATGCTACACGATTTCCTTTTAATTGCCAACCTAATAAACCACCACTTAATATTTTAAATTCTAAGTTACCCTGAAGCTATAACTGTACCTGATCCTTCAAATCCAGGAACAGTACTTACTAATTATTTTTAATTAATTTTGTATCCATTTAGAAATTCTTTATCAAATGGATTGATTGGAGCATATTCAACTTTAATCAATACTTATCCATTTGATGGTTAAGGAATTGGTATATCTTTTAAATTAATAGAGACATTATCCTCAATATACAAAGATTTCATCATTCCATTCATTTTTATGTAATGAAAAATTTAATAATTAACAAAGTTTAATTCAATAATATATTGAACGAGAAATCCCTCTTGTGGTAATATCTAAATAATTCTTTTTTTTTGGATTGTTCTTATCTTTCTCTTTTCCAGCCCATAATACAATCATTGGATATTATCCTGGACCTGGAACTGGAACTTATTTAGATTTACTTTTTTTTGGATCTTTAAATCTATCTTCTCTTCCAAAATTCTATAAAATAATAATAATATTAACATTTTTATCAGATTTGTCCTTCTTTTTTGTTAATTATTACAATTTATTAAATGAAGTGAATTCAACTGGTTCTGGATTATAAGTACCAATATCAGGTAAACATGACTTGCCTCTCTTTCTTTCTTATTCTTTATGCTTAGCAATTTAATCAGATGGTTTAGTTTCATTTATTTTTAGTTTTTTTTCAATTCTCTATTAAAATCATATAGAAATTTTACATGAGGATTATAATTTCCTGGACCTGGATTGATTACAGCTAAATGTTAAATTTCATTTAAATAAGTTGGTCTTTCAACAGGTCTATTCAAAATAATAAGAAACTATTACGCTATTTTTTTCTTCTTATCTTCTTCTACTTTTTTCAACACATCTTCAAGAGTAGGTATCACATTATATTTACCAGCACCAGGAATTCCTCTTATTTTTGCCTCTTTGAATATTTAATCTATAAATGTGGATCTATTTAAACATACATTTTGAATATTTACCTCTTTTATGGTGCACTCTTTACTCTTCCTTCTTATTTTAATGGAACCCATGGTTTAACAATATTATATTTATTTGGTGCAGGTAACTTCTCATATAATTTTTACAAATCTTCTAAATAATGACCTCTTTTAGTTACATGATTTCTATTTTTTTAACCTTAAACATAATAAACACAAATTACCTTTCTTTTAAGTTAAGAATTTTCTTTCTTCCATTTATTTAATTGGATCAACGTACTTTTTTGGGGCTTCATATCCTTCAATTCCAAAACCTGATGTTTGTCTAGTTGCTATTTTAAACATATCCTCCATAGGAAAGTCTAATTTTAGATACATAAAATACCAATATTAGGTGCTGCAGATTAAGCTCTTTACATTTTATATTTATATTTAAATATATAGTTTATAAATTAAAATTTCATATAAAGTTTTCATTTTAATTTACATTAGTTTAAGTAAATCATATTATTTTATATATATATATTCTAATTGTATAATAATGATGAATAATGTATTGTAATATAAAGTATTCATAGATCAATTAATATAAATTAAGTATTAAAAACAAAATAGATATTAAATAAATAAATGAATTTTGATAACTATAAATATTTTGAAATGTAATTCATTTGAGTATGTTATATATTGATAAAAATAATAATAATAATTAATTAAACTTTATGAGTTAATTATCTACTTCTATATCTAAAATATTTGGAATAATATTCGTAAGATCATAGGATGGTACAAGACTATATTCTAAATATTATCCTTAATTATTTCCAAAGAATTTATTGAGAGTACCTGAGGGTGTTATTACAAATATTGACGTGTAAAAATAATTTGAACATAATGTATGGGAGAAAGGGAAAAGAGTTGGAGCTCGTTTGACTAAGGGAAGCGAAAGTATAAATTAATAATTATAATTCTAAAGCTGAGATATTTCAATATTGTTAGTTTAATATTGTAATGAAGGCATTTAATGAAGTACACTTGTTTGTTTTGGGTGACTTTGAAGAAAATGAAATAATATTATCATAAGTTATAAATGGAATTTATGAATCATTAAATCATATAACAAAGGATCATATAAATAAGAAAACTTTATTAGAGAATTTTGATCAAGTCATAATTATAATTGATGAAATTTGTGATCAAGGGTATATAAAAATAATATAATATCTAATAGAATAATTATTACAATAGATCCATCAGTAATTATAGCAAGAGTAACAATGAGGGATACTGAGGCTATAACTTTAGATAAATAAGAAACTAGTGGTTCTTCAGGAGGAGCCTTTTCTTCAGTATTTGCATCTGCCAAAAGAACATTTGCTTCACAATTTATGGGTTCTGGTTGAATGTTATTTAAAATTTTATAATGATGAATTTAAGTATTGAATGTTTTATAATTATTTGATATAATACTTAAATGAAAGGTTTACTTCTTAAATTTAAATTTACAGAATAGATATAAATTTCAGAAACTTTATAAATCAAAAGATTCTATAAAGATGCAAAAATTGAAATGGCGATTGGAATTGCTAATCCAAAAAATCATTGGTTAATTAAGGTAAATTAAAATTAATTTATATGATTAGTTAGATGGAAAAGCAGTGAAAACACCTTTCAAAAATGTATTAACAATACCAACCCCATAATTAGCTTAATGTATTGCTGATGAATTTAATTCATAAAAGGAAATGATAAAACCTAATACTATGCCATTAATGACATTAGCTAGAAATGCTGTAGATATTGAAGCAGATGAGAGAATGAGAATATTTGTAGAACAATCAATCATTAATTATTTAGAAAGAGACACTGTTTTATTTAGAGATTAATTATAATCAGAACTTTATTAAATATAAAAGTAGAAATTAGATCCTCAATTAAAATTATTCAATCAAATATTTGGTATGCACTTAAAAGTTAATTTTGGAATTGATGTGGAACCATTAAAATAATATGATTAAATTAGAATTAAAACTATTCTCAAAGAAATGAATAGTTGGTAATTAGTTTGTTTGACATCAAAAGTTGGTATGATTTAACTAATAATTAGAAAACTTAAAATCAGCTATTTTAGCATTATAAATTTTGAATAATCAAATTGATATTCAAGAAGCTATTAAATTGTCAAGAATTGAAGAAGATTATTAAATTTCAAAGAATGGGTAGGTTGAAGGGCATCATGATTTTGATGAAAATACAATTTATTACTAATTAAAAGCAGCTAAACTTTTTGCTTAACTCATCCAAATTTAAAGTATTACTTATTGATTTATAATATGATATTCATTATTATTAATAAAACATTAAATGTAAAACCGTCCAAGCTCCAAACATAGATATTAATAAATGTCTACTATGGATTCAATCAATCTTAAAGAGAAATAATTATACCAATCAAATAGCAGCGTTTGTAAATCAACTTAGCATTTATAAAAATTCTAGAACTATCTTAAGGTGCTATCCTAAGACCTGATTAAATATCAAATTAATAGCAATATGGTTATTCTTAAATTGACAAGAAAATTGCTTAATAAGCAGTCTCATATAGTATATTCATAATCAAATATTAGATCCTATTACTGGTGCCCCCCAAATCAGAAATCCAATTAATTATCCAATAGAGACATAATTATAAAAAAATACACCCTATGGTATCCAATTACATTTCAATAACTATACTACAACCGCAGGCCAAATTGGATCTGGAACAAAACCAAATGATACCTAATTTGAAAAGAATTTGAATAAGTTTTTTGCAGCAGATGATCCAAATCAGGTATAATCATAATCTCATTTAAAATCTAATGATGCTTAGCCTTTATCATCAAATCCTTAATTTTAAAAGAATCTTGTTAAATTTTTTGCAGCTGATGATCCCTTTTAACCTAAGAGAAAAAATAATTTAAGATAGAGTAATTCTAGATCAATAAATTAATATTCATAATAATTTAATTCATAATATCAAGAATAATTATTAAATAATCAATAATTTAAAAAAAATTTAACTAAATTCTTTGCTGCAGATGATCCAACATAAATAAAAAAACATCATTCATAAAATAATAATCCTAATCCTAGTCAATAGAGATATCAACCATTAAATGATCCTCTTCTTGATTCCAGATAAGTTTATTATCAAAATTCTAATAAAAATTTTGCTGGTGATGATCCCTCTTAATAAAAAATATAGATTTCTTAATAATCTTAATAATAATAATAAATCAATTCTATTGAGTAAAATATACTCTAAAGATTAGAATAAGATCCAAGATTCTAAAAAAATCTTTAGCAATTTTTTGGAATTGATGCTGAATTTCAACAAAATTAGAATATCTAATAGACGTAAATAATTTTCTTATTATTCTAGAAGAAATTAATATACCAGACGATAAGAAAATATTAAACAATCCAGAATAATAACAATTACTGATAGCAGTGCTGCAGCGAGAAATCAAGTAGTTGGTTTCTTTAAAGCAAGAGGTGTTGATGATTTTGATTAATTTGCAATTCCTGGAGGAGTGTTTGGGTTAATAAATAATCCTGTTTAAGAGAACAGTTTAATATATTACATAAATACTATGAGAGGTGCTTATCACATTAAGGAAATTTATATTATTTCTGTTCTTGATCAAAATAGTGTATATTATATAATCATTATTAAATAGAATGTAAAAATATATACGACTTCAAATGATAAAAGATTACATTAGAATGCAATCTATGAATTAAAGAGTCTTTTGGAAAATAAACATAATATTAGAGAGAAATTTCATGGAATAATAATAGATTAAAGAGGATCATCAGAAAAAGTATTTTGAAAAATATAATCAAATTATCAATATAAATTACGATTTGTAGCATTTTTAAATTTTTAAGGCAAATTGTTAAATCGTTTTTTAACTTTATTCATATTAAACAATGATAATTATCCTAATCTCATTAAATCACTTTTATTATTATTTTAAAATGAATGTTTATTTGAATTATATTCTGTTTTACAAAATCTATTTTCATCAGATTTTTTACTATCTTAATATAGATTTTTATATCTTGATTAAGTATTTGAATAAGTATTATTTTTAGTAGATAATAAAGAACTTAAAAATTATGATTTTCTATTTTTAAATTCTTATCTCTCAGTTTTATATTCATTTACTACATTTGAAGTTTAAGTTTAACATTATTTTATAAATTCTTATAATTCTTTCATTGAAAACATCTTTTTCTATAATCCTAATTTTTGAAGTGAAGTTTATACATACTAATCTAATCTCTAACTTTTTATTCTATCTTATTCCAATTATTCTTTCAATTTCATTCTCTCAAATTTAATCATCCTTTCATAATCTTAATTACTATAAGAACCTTCTTAACCATCTTAAGCATCTTCCAAAGACAATTATTCAGATATATCATTTGAACATATTTATAAATGAATTGGTCTATGATGCAAAGATTTTCTTTAATTATACTCTTAATATGCTTTAGTTCTCTGTAATATTGAAATACTTGCAATTATATTGTGTAATCTCTAACTTTTTATTTACATAGAATCTATATATTCTTCTGGTCTTTGATCTTCATTAATAAATGTATCTGATCTAAACAGTTACTTTTTCTTAATTTTATTATCTGAATCTAAATGAAGATGTTGAGTATCTAACTTTTATTATATATTTTTATCTAGCTTTTCAACTATAGGTACCATTGAAGTTTAAATTCTTGAACATATATCAGAATAAGTAAAACTAAGTTAAATTCATATTTTTACTTGCATTTTGGCATAGGTTCTAAACTATATTTACAAGATTCTGTAAGCATTCCTTAATCTATTTTCTTTTGTATTTCAGAAGATTTAGTCATTGAAGCAAATACTTTATTGCATTTCCTACTTTATGGCATTGCTTAATTATTTTTACTATTCATCATCTATTTTCTTGCAATCAGAAGTCTTGTTAAATATTTTAATTTTGGATCAAATTATTAAGACATTTTTAAAAAATCTTATGTATATTACAATCTTCGTTAAGTGTAAAATTATATTTCTTCCTTTGTTAATGCTTTTTTCTTGTTTCTCATGATTTATTAATTTATAATATAAATCATAATTTGATAATAAAACACACAAATATATGTCAAAAATATCATCAAATCCATTAAATATAATTTCTTTCTATTAATATAATAGTATTTCAATATAAAAATTATATATGCTTTATTAAATGTTATATTTTTATAAATTAAACCACTCTTCTCTTATCAATTGTAAAATTTTAATATTAATATAAATTAATAATAATCTGATTAATAATTAAATTTATAAATATAATAGTTTATGTCCACTATATTTTATTTACTTAATTACCTAACAATAATTAATTTTATTTGAATGGCTATATTTTCTTTTTATTCCTAATTAATAATCATAATTAAAATAATTATTACTGTAAATATTCAATCACTTTCAAAACTTATTTTATTTATATTTTCTAAAGTCGTCACTTCCTACATTGACTCTATATTCATTTACAATCAAACCAATTATCTTAAAGTTAAAAGATAATCGAATACTTCATTGTTATTATATTTAGAATGAATGAAAATATATCTGTATGCAAATATTATCATTTAATATCCAAATTATAATTTGGTCTATATTTCAACCTTTTATAATGAATCATTAACAATTTATATGAATTGTTTATACAAAATGAACTTCCTTAAAAACTGCATTCAATATTCTATGATTATATATATTTTTATGCAAGTCTAAATTTAACTAAGAAGAATTAAAATTTTATACTTATGATCATAAATTATTTTTAAGTATAATATATTTTGATATTAATATTGACATAATAACATATTAGTTTTAATATTACGTTACCATATCCCTTTAGAATAATACAGAAATACTATTTTTATATTTTTATCCAATACTTTGCTATGTTATCATAAATATAATTTTATATAAATAGAACTAGATTCAACATCAATAAGCTATAATTACAAGAATAGTTTAAATAATAGTATAAATTGTGAAAAAACTGAAATAGCTTTAATTCCTCAAATAATATTGTCGATTATCAAATTATCAATAATTTTTCAAAAAATTTATTTCTTCTAAAGATTTTTAGTTGAAATAAATGTATTTAAAACAACTATTTTTTTATCAAATTAACCGATATTACTAATATTAAAATAAGACTTTAATAAGAAAATAATTTATATTTTCTAAAAATAGTTATGCTCTAATATAATAATAAATCAAAATCCAAAAAGATATTTTGAAATAAAAGGCTAGTGAAAACTCAAATTTACTTCTCTATAAACATTTTAACCTAGCAATTTTCAAATATTCAATCAATACTAACTTATAATTATAATTAACTACTTATCATTTATATGTTAAATTCTAAATCTAATGATTTATAATCACAATGCAATTTTCTTTAATTGAAGATAATTATTTTAAGATTCTATGAAATACGCAAAAATTTCAGTTGACACTCGGAAAGCATTCATTGAAAAGGTTAAATAAGGTGCTTGTACAATTAAGCAAGCAGCTAAACAATTTGGAATCAAATTTTCAACAGGAAAAGCAATACTATCACTATATAAACATGAAGGAAGAGTAGGAAAAAAAGAAAGAAGGAATAGAAGGTTTAAAAAACAAATAGAAGAGAGAGAGAATTAAACTAGTAAATGTTTAAAGGATGAACCACCGGTAGAAGCTAAATAAGTTTAGGAGGTTTAGAACTGCCAAAATAATTAATCATATTTTAATTACACTTAGCCTTAGTACTACAACTATTAATAATGGTATTAAACCTAAGCCTGGTTATAATACATGAATGGTCTTTCTTAAATGAACTGTTATAATTACAGAAATATATATTGATTAATTATAAATAATATATTAAATTTGAAAGATTTAATGACATATAACTCACAGCTTCTGTGATTTTCACTTAAGATTTATTTATATAGATTATTTATGAGCAGAAAAAGAGAATCACTTTATAAAATAGAGATATAAAAATAATTTAATTGAAATAATAATAAATTCAATATTATTTTCAAAAATTTTATTACTATCCACAAAAAATCAATTATAAAGAATCTAAAAAGCTTACATTCCATTCTCAAATTATCGAAATTATTAGAATTAAAAGAATCTCTTAATAACTTATTAAACATCTTCTGCACTGAAGATTTCATGCTATATAAATTCAGATAAAATTAAGAGTTCTTTATCAGCTTTATTATCTATAAAAGGTATAATAGGTATTCCATTAAAAGGTTAGGGACTTAAAATATATATGTACAAATACATAAAACATTATGGATTGTTATCAATCAAGATTATTTTAGTTAAATCATTACTAATAATTTTGATATCTTTGACTTAGGTATTATCTTATAAGATTGTACAATGATCTCGAAAAAAGAGTCCTTGAAATATTTCTTTTAAAGGATCTAAGATTTACATTATCTTAATAAATTATTAATTAATATTTACAGTTGTAGCATATTTAATATTTGAAGATGTAAAAATGAATAAATTAGCATACTTGTTTAAAATTTATAAAAATTATTAGCAATATGGTCTAATAAAGATTCCAAATTATTAGTTTTAAAAATCATATCTTCTATTAGGTTTTAATTCTTCAGAATGTACAAGCGTTTCATCTAAATCAATAGCTATTGAATATTTCTTAGTTAAAACAATATTATGTAATTATTTCTTAGAATTAAAGTATAAATCTTTGTAAGTTACATTTTTATAGATTTAGTTTATTTAATCAATGCACATTTATTTTAAATTTTAAGAACATTTCTCTTTACTTATAATATCCTTAATTTCACCAATAAAATAATCTTTATATTAAATTTCATTTCTTAATTAATTATCAATTTTTTATTATCTATTAACTCTACTATAATTGTCGTTTCTTAGTTTATCACCTTCTTTTTTTCTAGAAGAAGTTTAGTTAAAAAGGTTATCTAAAATTACTTTATATGTTGATTTACCACAACTTTAAAAATCACCAAATTTCTTTAAATTGTTGATTGCACCGATTTACTTGAGGGTTTTACAGCAACTTTCTTCAGACTAAATTTTAGATGTTGTTATATTACTTTCTTATTTAATTTTTGTGAAGATAAGTTAGAACAAGGTCCTTAATATTTATTCATTTACTATGAATATTAAATTAAATAATGGTGTATTAAATAAATATAAGTAAAGTAACGTAAATTTTAGCTAATCCTATTTAAAATAACACATTAATGTTTTAAGGAAAAGAAGTTGATTATAAATGGATTGTCTACTTTTCTGTTTTTAAGTAGTTTTATGTGTAATTTAATCAAATATTTTTATATAAATAATTTTCCTTATTAGTTTGATACATAATATTTAAAGTTTTTATAGTTAAATTAATTTGAAAATAGAATAATATTTTAGATTTTAATTCAATTAAAATTTTTATATAAAAATAATTTTACTTTTAAATATAAATGGGTCACCTTCTTCATGTAAGAACAAAATTTTGTATTTCAATTATTTTATATAGATTATAATAAATATCAAAAGAAAGTAAAGATAGGTTATTTTCTATCCGGGGAGAATATAATTTCTGATTTTAGTTATTTTTTATTAAAAACAATTTTTTAGAATATTATTTATTGTTTTTTTTAATAAATGTTGATTTATAAATCACGTTTATCAGTTCAAACCATTTAGATTATATAAATAAAGTGTAATAATAATTAATTACTATAAAATGTATCCCTTCTGCATAGATTACTCAAGACCGCAATGAGGAGAATAATTTTTTGGATTCATATTTTATTTATTTTTATATTCTAAATTAATATATAAAATTAACTTAGGTGATTTAAATAACTAATAATCATCATAATTTACAATGATTGTTATATTTATATACATTGTTTATTTTATTATAACTATTCGATTTTTAGTAATTATTTTATTTGATTCTCTAAAGTTCTCGATAGAATTAATTATTTAATTAAAAAGAGCTTAATTGATAATTTAAAACATAGGATTTAAGAAATTAAACTTTACGTTTAGAAATATTAGAAAAACAAAAAAATTAAATTAGAAACATCAATTCAGATAATTCAATATTCTTTCCAATTAAACTAAGGTGATGTCTGATTTTATCAAAATATTAAAGAGTAAGCTCGAGGGAGACTTCTTAGTGAATTGTAGGTTCTATAACTATACATTATATAGTATCTATTATCAGTAGAAATAAAATATTTAAAATTAAATTCCATTAAATCGGTATATAAGATTAAAAATAATAACTAAAATTTATGGGGTGTTCTGTCACAAAAACAAAGGTAGATGAGAAACTTAAAACACTTACAACAGACAAATTCGAATAATACTTAATAACTCAAAGTCTATTTCAATCACCTCCAGTACCACTAAGAAAATAATATTCTATCGAAAAGAACCCAATTATTTAAAGAAGAAGATTAAAGTCTTAACAAAAGACAAGGACTACTTCAGTCATTGACAAATAGGAATTTTCTGTTTGATTCATATAATCTATATTCTGCCTTGATTTAACATCTATTCTTGGAATATCTAATATATATCTACTCATCATCAAAGTCATTTATTTCAATTGATATTTTGTGATTGAAAAACTCCTGAATATCAGACTCTTTTATCACTTTCAATTTTTAGATGGTGTAAATTTTAATCTGTATGAGTTTGACCAATTAAAACTAAATATCCAATATATAGTTGATATTTTAAATAACTTAATTAGGAATAAGATTGTTTGTCTACAGAGAGTCAGATTTGTTATAAAAATATAATAAATTTCGTTTTTATAAAATTTTTCTTATAAATAAAAATTTGATTTTGATAATGGTTACTTTGTTGATATCCATAGTTGAGAATTGTATTTTAGTTAATCAACAATTTTAAACCTTTATTTTTTCAATAAAATTTTTGAAGATGATAATTTTAAGAATATTAATATTCAAATTATATATAGTTCATAATATCCATAAGTTGGATCCAGTTTTCTTGCATAGATTGTATCAATATGTTCAAGTAATACTATTTCAGCAGTAGTATAAATTATGCATTCATTGTCATAAAATGGCAAGTGTCCTCCAATCATTTTTCCTTCGGTGTCAGATAAACTTATATGTATATGTTATCCATAAACACTAATTGTTCCTACAAGTGATACAATTTCAAAATGACCATTAATTTCTGTAAATTCAGGTTGATTTGCAAATCTGATAGAGCATTTCAATAAAGACTATTAATCTTTTTTTTAATAAATACTCCAACACAAGTTGAAATTGAAGCTGCCTTTATTTAATTTATTTCAATGTATTATTATAATTCCTTAACTATATTTTAATTAGGACGGAATCTTAAAGTATGCGATCTTATCTCACTTATTGAATTAGCTTAAATTATTGCAAAAAAAATGCAGAGTATAATTATCATTAAAAAATTTTAATATTTAATATAAATGAATAAGAAAAATAAACTTAAAAAAAATTTATTGTAAAATAATTATATTTAACAACAAATGAAATGATGATATAAGAGAGATGTCTATGAATTATTTATATATTTTATTAATATCAATTAATATACAAGAATGACAATATATATTAATAATAATAAATGAGGTATAAATTTTTAAAGCCAAGCAATAGAGTCATACCTTTCAATAGCCATCAAATCTAGTAATTGTCAATTATTTCTCTACTTGCTATTTTTGTCTCAATAGCATTTCTTATTACTTCTCAAAATAAAAAGTTAGTATATAATCCTAATGATTATATAATATTAAGGAAATTAGAGAGAAACTTTGAATCTTTAAGGCATACTCAAGTATTTAAAGGTTTTATTTATTAAGGGATTACATTTTCTTAATTCTACTCACCTTGTTGAATCATGTGGATAATATTAGAATTCAGAAATCCATTATATAAATTTGAATTAATTGACAACAATATCTTAAAGAGTGATACTGGATGATTTATATCAAGGTCAGGGAGTTGATGTAATTGATGGATAGGTATATCAATTAACTTGGAAAGAACATATGATGTAGTATAATTATTATTATCAGATTCTTGAGAGATGTAGAAACACTTGAAGTATTGGAGAATAGAAAGTTAAATATAGATTTTTAAGAGAGTTTAGGGATTTCACATTCTTATAAAGAGAATAATACATTAGAAATCTATATAACAAATGGAACTGATAAAGTGTTGATTCTTGATTAAGAATTAGTTCTGAAATAAATAATTTAAGTGCGATTTTACAATGGTTCTTCAGTAGATAGATTGAGTGAGATAGAATATGTAAATGGAATTTTATATGCAAGTACAAATTTGAATCCAATCATTCTGGCAATTAATCTAACAGAAGGCTATGTGTAATTATGATATCAGTAAATATAGGAAAAATTATTATGATTTTTCTTAACTAATAGATTTTTCATTTGAAAAGGATTTAAGTAATTGTATTTGTGGGATTGCGTATTAGCCTGAATAAGATATGTAAATTTAAGTAAAATTAATAATAGATTTTGGATAACTGGAAAGGATTGGCCATTTTTTTGGGAAGTCGAATTAAATTGATGAATATATAAGACTTATTTATTATCTAAAATTAGCGATAATAAAATTAAATGGGTTGTTTACAACCAAAATAACATGCTAGAATAGTACCAATGCAAACTAGTCACAACGATTCTATTTTTACTTCAACAACAGACATCCATTCTTTATATAATTTTGGTAAAGTACTAGGAATAGGGTCTTTCGGTAAGGTTGTTTTAGCTACAATGAAAAATAATTCAACAAAATAGTATGCCATTAAGATTATAGATAAAAATAATCTCCATGGAAAAGAAGCATAATTGGCTAATGAAATATATACACTCAAAAAATTAGATCATCCCAACATAATTAAGTTTTATGAAGTCTATTAGAGTGAATTATATATTTACATATGTATGGAATATTGTGAAGGAGGTGAGTTAGTAGAAAGAATTGCAAAACAACAGATAAATTTAACTGAACATTAAGTATAAAGAATTATATCTAAAGTAAATCATATTAGTTATTTAGATATGTTCTGCTGTTATCTATATACATGAATAAGGCATAGTACATAGAGATATTAAAGCTGAAAACATTTTATTTACTGAACAAAGTCTCTATTCGGAACCTAAGTTAATTGATTTTGGATTTGCAAATAAGTTTGATGTAATACATAGAAGAAGAAAACTAAAGACTTTTATTGGCACTCCTCTTTATATGCCACCAGAAGTAATTGAAGGAGATTATGATGAAAAATGTGATATTTGGAGTCTAGGTGTTCTTCTTTATAGTCTTTTATGTGGAACTCCTCCATTTGTGGGTTAATCGAAAGAGAAATTGTTTCTCAATATAAGAATTAAGGAAGTTAAATTTGAATCTAAAGTTTGGAATACTATTTCTGAAGAAGCTAAAAATTTACTTAGTTAAATGCTCTCTAAAGATCCTCAATTAAGACCATCTGCAAAATAATGTATGGATCATCCTTGGTTCTAAACTAAATAAAATCCATCATTATTGTTAACTGATAAACTTAAATCTACTCAATTCCAATAAGATCGAACTATTTATTAAATGTTAAAAACATATAGAGGTGGAGCTAAGTTTAAAAAAGAAGTCACAAAAGTACTAATCAATTAAATGAATGAATCTGATTTACAACATTTAAAATTGATATTTTCAAAAATTGATGTTGATAATTCAGGAACAATTACAGTAGAAGAACTTAAATCAGCTTTAATCAAAGAGGGTTCTATAGTAACTCATTGGGAAATTGAACAATTAATATAAACTATTGTTTTAGAAGAGGATGAAGGTATTTAATTAATGGGTGAATAAGATGGAATTTAATTCTTAGAAAGTAAATCTCCAAGACCATTAATGATTAAATATACAGATTTTTTAGCTGCTTGTATTGATTAAAGAAAAATATTCACTAGAGAAAGAGTATTTATATATTAATATATTTATTAGTTATGGTCTTTATTTAAATATTTCGATACTTTAAATGTAGGTCATATATAAAAAGATGATATTAAAGAAGCTTTAGCTAGACATGGAAGATAAATTTCGGAAGATAAAATTAATGAAATGATCAATGAAATCAATCCTAATAATAATAATTAAATATCATTTGATGAGTTTTGTTAAATGATGTGTGATTAAGGAATAGATAAAACTATGAATATTAAGGATGAATTTAAGGAACCACCATCAAGAGTAGATTGATTTAAATTTCATTATTATTTATAATATATTTTAATATAAAATAAATTCAATGACTTATTGAATATTATAAATTTAGTAATTATTATTATGTATAATGTAGATTGGTGATGACTTCATTTTTCTCTATTATTGCATTTTATAACTATCTTTATAGTATGGCACTATTAGTTATGTGTTAATTAATACTGTATACTAATCCATCATTCTCACTTTTTAATTAATAATATCTTTTAACTAAATTTTTATAATTAACTCTTAATGTTTCTGTATCATTGGTTTTATCTAATATAAATGTATTCTATTCCAATAATCTCATATTTTCATCACCATATTCTGATAATTTATTTAGTAATCTTTATTATTCCAACTCTTTTTTCTTAAATTCATTATTTACATTTTATAATTCATCTAATTATTTTTATAATTATTAAATTCTTTCAACATAATCACTCCTTTCTTTTTCTAATAGATTTTATTATAATTTAAAAGATGAATCCAATTATTAGATTTATTATTTTTAATTCTTTAATTCTTCTCCTAATTTTGTATTATCTTATACTAATTATTAACATAATCTATTTTTTTATTAATATAAAGTATCTATATCAACTAATTCTTATTCTAATTTTTGATATCTAATTAATTTTCCATTTAAAATTTCAATTTCTAATTCTTATTTTAAATTTATTTCTTGCTATTAACTAAGTTTCTTTGATTTTATTTCACATTCATTTGTTAAATCTTCAATTTTTTTTTTGTATGAATCTGAAATAGAATTTTATGTTTCTATTTCTCTTCTATATTATTTCTAAATGATATTTATTTCATCATCTATTTTTTTTTAATTAATTAATTCAAAATGTTTAGCTTGACTGTCAATATCAAATTAATGCTTTTCTTTTAATGAGTTTAATAGTGAATATAATCCTTCATTTTATATTAATAATTCTGATGCATTTAACTTTAAATTATCTAAATCTTTTTAACAATCAAGATATTTCTATTATATTTCTTAATAATTTTTTTTTAAAGTGTTATTCTCATTACTTAATTATTTATTTTATCTTTCTAACTAATCACAATATTGCTTTGTTTCATATTATTCTTACTCTTTGAAAACATTACTTTGCATTTTCTGAACTTAATATTGTAATTCTTAATACTTCTTTTTAATAAGTTCACTGTCATTATATTGTATTTATAAATCATATTACAATTAATCTATGATATTAAGTAGGAAACGAATTTCACCTTAAGGATCTTTAATTTGAATTTCCTCTTTATCAAAGGGATAATGTTCTAGAGATGATGAAACATTAGCAGGTGATTGATGAATGACAGGAGATTGATGAAATTTATGAAATCTAGGACTTGTACTAATCTTATAACTGCATTCTTGAGAAGAATTTAATAGTTCATTCTCATACTTTCCTTTCTTGCTACCATATTATTGAAGCTTTTCGATGAGCTAGGATTCACTCATGTCAGTTAATATTATAATTTTAAGAGTGATGAAATTGAAATAATATATAGTAAACCAAAATATTAAACAAAAAGAAGTTTAAGAAGTTGTTACCTATTATTTTCTTTGACAAATTGTAATCATTTAATCATATTAATCAATTAGCATTAAATCTCTTTGGAAAAGATCACTATGATAATTCTGCTTTCATTTTATTCCATTCTCTTTATTTATAAAAATAATTATTCAATTCCAAAACTCTGTGTACAATTCTTGTCATCCTTAATAAATTCTACTATAAGAACAATAAAAATTCTTAACAATTAATTGTATGATACTCCTTCTCTGTCAATTGTTTTTTATTTCCATTTCTAATTATAAACCTTTCATCTTCTATTATGTTTCTTTTATATTCTTTAATCTCCATTCAAATACTTCTTTACTTTATTTTTTATTATCATAATATTCTTTCTCATAAAATGAACTTGTTTCTTTTCAATTTAGTCATTATTTGTCATTCAACAAATCGATAATAATTAAATCAACAATATTTATTAATACTATTTATTTATCATTCTTCCATTAACTTACATACTAATCATCAAAAGTATGAACCAATCTACTGTGTCTAGATGCCTCATTATTAACAAAATCTACTCTATCATAACTTTAATCTAGTCCCAATAATTTTCCAAAACCAAGCTTTTAAGCATCCTTCCATTCTCAAAAGTTTCCATTCTCAAAAGTGAATGATGGCATGGTCATATTTAATTGGAGCACTCTTCTCTTCAATTTCAATGTCATTTAGAATTTATACTAATAGTATTGGTGATTTAGAATTATATAATGAATAATTTAGTAAAGTATAATTAACTTAAGATAGTTCCTAATATCTGATTTTTAATCTCTGGAAAGGAGTCTAGAAATTGGTCCATTTTTGGAGCTCAGAACAGCCAATCTTTCAGATTAAGATTGTTTATAAAATAGAGTTGTTGGAAATAGAATAAATAGAATTACTTTATGCTAATCCTAATAAAAAAATCATCTTCTCATTCTCTTACATCAGAATACTTATTGTTAATGATTTGCTTTTCCATTTAAAATAACTGATTCTTTGTTTGTGCAATAGGTTAGATACAACTAGCACTTACATTTCCTATTTATATAAATAATACTTAATTTAAGAGATATATTGTATATATTACAATGGGACAAGAATGTTAAAAATGCTAAAAGAGACAAGAAGTACATTCAAACGAAATAAATAAATAAGAAGTAATTAGTTCTGATTCTGATCCTGAATATGAAGAAGATGATGAGAAACAGCCTTGTATTATTTATGACTAAATAAATAGAAAAACCACCTTCAATGGATAGCAAGTCAAACTCTTCTACATTTATTAAGGAATAATATCTTTCTTCAGATTCAAAACAAGAGTAGATAGAGAGTTCTTAGAATCAACTTAATTTTTAGGATGGTGGGATCTATACTGGAATAGTAATTAACAATATGGCAAACGGACTTGGCAGGTTGGTCATGCCTAACGGTGATATATATGAAGGCAGTTTTATTAACAATAAATTAGAAGGAGATGGAAAATGTATATATGCAAGAGGGCCTATATACACTGGTTAATTCAAATAAGGAAAATCAAATGGATTTGGTAAAGAAGTGTGGCCTGATGGATCTGTTTATGAAGGTGAGTTCCGAAATGGAAAAAAGAATGGAAAAGGAATTTATAAATGGAGTTAATAAAGTACATATAATGGTGAATGGGTAGATAATATGATTAATGGAGTTGGCAAATATGAATGGCCAGATGGTAGGGTAATTTATTAGTTATTTAGAACATAGTCTTATTACGGTTAATGGGCAAGAAATTAAATGCATGGTAGAGGATACTACCGTTGGATTGATGGGAAATATTATGATGGAGAATATGAAAATGATAAAAAGTCTGGGTTTGGTATATTCAATTGGCCTGATGGTAAATAATATTAAGGTTATTGGTTTGATGGAAAATAACATGGAAAAGGACTTATGATAAATAAAGAAGGAAAGAAAAAATTTGGAGAATGGTAAAATGGTAAATTAATAAGTTGTTCTGATGAATCTAATTTGTAACTTATTCCAGATGGTTGGTTTCTCAACACTTTTAATTAATGATTAAATTATTTTACTTGTGTATTTTCTTTTTAAATATTTTATATTATGATCAATCAAAAAGATAAAAACTGAGTTTTATATAAATCTTCCTTTAATACTTTGATCAATAATAAATTTAATGACCTTATATAATTATTCTAAAAAACTAATTAAATCCATTTACATTCACATCCTAATTTATTATTATTCTAAATAACTAAATAACGACTAACATTTTTTCATTTCAAAACATACATGTACTAAAAACTAATCAATATTTTAGTACTATCTTTCTATGTATTGGTTGATATAAATGAGTTTATTTTAGTATTTTGCTCTGTTTAATCAATCTGGCAAAAGAAAGTAAGTTTGAAAATTATATTATATATGATGTTATTTTATGAATCGAAAACACAAACATGAAGTGCATTCAAATCAGTATATATTATTTTTCACTTTGAGAAGAAGCATTTGCTTTATATTCATCAAAGTTCTTTCCAATCCATCTATTAGAACCTTAATATTTTGACATTATTATAATTTTTTCAGAGTCTCCTATTATGATTCTGAATTTTCTAAAATACTTGAAAATATTTCTTGATATAGATTGTTTATTGTGCTGCTATTGATTTTTTTACTTTTTCTGATCTTCTTTTTACTGAGAGGAATAGATGAATTAATGAAAAATTTATTAAATTCTTGGTCATCTGAAGGCTCTTCTATCTATTAAATCTATATATAGTAATCTTGATTGTTTATGTCATTTTCTTTTTTTATTTTATGGCTTTTACGACCAAACATTATAGGAGAGGATGAGAAATCGAGATCTTCATTTTCATTCCAAGATTATTGAGGCCAATCTTCTTCTGTGGATTAAAATTGATCAAGATTCATTATTATTTATTTAATCAATTATATAATTAAGCTCCATTCTCAAAGATTGTAAATTATGGCATAATGCGTAATATTTAAATTTAATTTATCTCCATATTTATAAAAACCAACCTTAAGAATTTAAGTCAATTAATTCTAATAAGGATGATGTAATTTTTCAATAATAATTAGTTTGTTAATAAAAATTATGTCAAATCCAATACCTATCGAATTTAATTCTGATGTTGATGAATTAAGAAATTGCTTCCCCTCAAATACTGGATCAACTGCTACTTAAAGTCTATTTGACAATTCCAATATAGATAAAATATTATCTTCTGAATAATTTGACGATTAATTGGATTAAGTAGGTAATGTTTTTCAAATAATTAAAGATCATGAATTCGATTAACTCAATTAATAGATGAAGAATGTATTACTAAATGATAATTTCAAACCATCCCTAATTTCTGCTTTTTAAGCTGATATGTAAAATTAAACGATTTCATTTTAAGGTCATCTTATATTACACATGAAAAATTAACTAAAAATTCAAGACGTATGCAATATGAATATGAAAATGCCAAACCTAAGGAAAGAGAATATGTTTTTATGACCTTTATAAAAAATAACATAATCAACTTAAGTTTAGACAAGTATATGCACTATATATTGGAAAAAATTATTGAAGTTGGTAAGAGTGACATAATTTATATAGGTCCTCCTTTGTATAGAAATATTATTTTAGATCAAATTTTCAATAGAATTAATAAGCTTATTACTGATCTCTATGCATGTAAGGTGATGTAGAAAGGATTAGAAATTATGGCTTAATACCCTTAAGATTCATAAACTTAATTTTAGAGATATGCTAATTTTATATTAGAAGATAACAATATAAAATTGTATACAGACAAAATTGCCAATTAAATCTTCCAAAAATGTTTAGAAGTTTTTGATGGCAAAAATTTACATAATCTTTTACTTATTTTGGATAAATATGTAATATCTTTAATTAAATTTTTTAGATTTTAAATTAACAGTAAATTGAACTTTCTACAGATTAATATGGATGTCTTATAGTAAATAAAATAATTGATATATTGCCAAAATAAATTGATTAAAATTCCAAATAAGTTGCAAATGATATAATCATGAGAGTTATAGAGAATTCTTCATGTTTAATAAGAAGATAATACTCAAATTATATAATCTAATAAATTTTAGAGAGAGGATAAGAATCCCATAAAACATTACTATTAGATAAATATCTTATCAAAGACTTTGTATAGATGTCTGTAGATAAATATGGAAGCAATGTTGCTGAAAAGGCAATCATTTACTCAGGACCTAAATGGAGATAAAAACTTTGGGAAGAAGAAGTGTCAGTCTCCGAAGAGTAAATCCAATCCATTAAATTAGGTCTTTTCGTAAATTAGTAAATGATTAGTTTGCCAATTATCCTATATAAAGATTGTATGAATATTTAACTTAAGAATATCGAGCTGAATTTTTAGAATATCTTTCAAAATTACATGAAAGCAACTTCTTGAATCATCATGGCCAAATTGTTTGGAAATTTGCCATAGTAAATTTTAATATAAAACGATTTACTTAAAAAGTAAATTCCAATTTAAATTTATAAATCACTTCCTGTTAAGATAAGAATAAATAAATTTCATAATAATAAGTAAATTAACAATTTATTAATAATAATCAGTATAAATAATATCAATAATTTATATAACAATAATATTAATAGTAATATTAATAACCATTGTAAAATTATTGGATTTAATAATAAAACCCATAATAATAAACTTATGATTATTAATAATATCAAGCATTTTTAATGTAAAATACAATGATGTTCTATTAGTAACAACAAATGTATCCATTATCTTAATAATTTTATCAAAATTATTAAAATGAATAATAAAATAATGCTTAAATTATGTAGACATTAAAGATGGTATAACACCAATCTGACTGACACATAGATGACAACAAAAACAATGATATTAATAATTTATTGCAAAGAATATTTTTTATATTTTCAACTTTTTTTTACATTATTCAATTTATAATCACTTTCAATCTAATTTAATTAGTACAGAATTAAATTTATAATGAACTATCTTTTTCCTTTTTAAATTAAAGTAATAGTAAGAAACAGAATTTATTAGGCTGGGAATTTTTTAATATCGTTTTCATTATTAATTAAAAGATGATAGAATTAGGAGATAAAAAATACATTAAGGCAAGCTAAAGAAAAAAACAAATTTAGGTTGTTGAATCTGAGGATTTATATAAAACTATCATCTAAGACTAAGATGATAGCATATTTTAAACAAATTACAAAAGAGGACCATAAGAATCTATTGAAGAAGAATATCTTTCTAGATAAATGAATGCGCCATTTATAAAGTATTTACCAAATTTTTAAGAAATCTAACATCAAAACTAGACAAATTCAGAATTTATAAACTAAGAGGATTTTAAATTTAGAAGCAATGAATCTAGTGAATTTAAATTGGATAATTAATAAGTAGAATAGTAGAATGAAAATTATTATTTTAATTCTGAAAATGAATAGGAATACAAAATTATTGAGGTTGATTAATTAGAGCCTTTCTTAACTTTTTCATTAAATAATAATAATGGTTCTATGAGGAATGAAATAAACAACTAATAAAAAAAAAATTTTAATTAAATTAACAAAGGCTTAATAAGGAAAACTATTTACAAAATATGAATAGTTTAATTAAAATATATAATAAATAAATTTACTTTGATATTTGAATCTCTTATTTATAATACCATAACTTAAATTTACAAAGAAATTTATTTAATTTATGAAATTCTATATTATTCTAAAAAAAGTTAATATTTATTTATTTAACACCATGATTTTGAAATTTTATATCAATTTTTATTCTTCAATCTTTTTTTTGAGATGAAAACTTTTGAATTCATTTAAAAGTTCTAAGAAATGTTTTCTATGAATTTTTTTATGTTCAAACTATTAAATTCAATAATAAGCATAATAAATATGATTACTAATGATATTTAGTCAGAATAGCTTTTCATTTTTATTGAAATTAAAAATATGTAATTCTATAAAATAATGATATATTTCTAAATGAAGTTTTAGTTCTAATATTTAATAATTTGAAATAGAGAGAAAAATACAGTTTGAATTTTAAGTTGTATTTAAATGATAATAAATTAATATATTATGTGAATTAGTTTTAATTTGATGATTTTAATACAAATATTAATTAAACAACGTGCACATTATTAATATTAATTAATTAAATAAATGTCTGAAAAAGCTTAACTCGCCAAAGATGCAATAAAGAGAAGACAAGGTGGAGGCAAGAGTCGTAAGATATTTTTATTTACATGATTTAGCATCAAAAACAACAGAAAATGGAGGATAATCAGGATTAAATTTCTATTCTGGAGATGTCTCATCTCTAAAAGTTCAACCAAACACCGTACTTATAATTAGTCTTGTATATTTGGGAATCGTTGTGCTCTTACACATATTCAGCAAACTCAGATCAGGAGGAGCAGAAGCTGCCCCTGAAGGACAGTGATTCATATTATATGATATCAAATATCTACGCATATTTTTGTTTTAAAATCAACTACAACAATTTCATAATTTAAGTCATCATGCTTAAATAGATATTGTAATTTTTTTTTCTTTTATATATTATTTACCAATTTGAAAAACTTTGAGTTTCAATCATAAATTATTCAAAATAATTTCTACTCATATTTTGATTGTAATATCCCAATTATAATACATTCTTATTACAGGCTGATTTACTAATATGGAAAATAAAGGAGAAAAT